>DWMG01002370.1:0-13363 GCA_018244855.1 Elbella merops
GCTATACCTAAATATACGTGACCGTGGAAAAATAGAGCAGAACGATACTTACCCTATAACATTTTATTTGTCCATAAGATAAGGCATAATTTACCACAAAACTCACAAAGGTCCATTGTTAATGATACAATCGCATTCAATGGGAATGCTGTAGCGGAACAAAGTATGACGCTTCACGAGAGATACAAATCATCGATCATATACTACTGCATAAACTGGAAATCATCACAAAATTATTAATTTATTAAGGATAACCAATAAGGGATATATTTCTATTGCAGATATCACAAACGTAATGCTTAAAACTAAATATTGCCATAATTATATGTTACACACAATCCACAGCGGTTCAGCTAATTTATTATTATGATCAAGAACAGTAATAATCGTAACCAAACTAAAAACACAAAATTCATAAACATACATAGTTAATAGCATTCAGACACATTTTCAACAATTATGTTGAATTTAGAACAAATTATATTGAGAGTAATATTAACCTTTTTGAATAGGTAATTAAGTTTTTAAATAATTTTTATAACGCTTTAAATTTAAAAAATACCAATAGCCTTTTAATCTGTCTCATATAGAAACATACGGAATAAATGGACAATTTGTATATAAATAAAATGTTAATTATAATTTCAATATTATTTATGACACATCTAACTTAGTCACGGCCATAGTTTGAGTGGTTGCTATGCATCAGTTACTAAAGAGGGAATTAATATAACAACAACAATAGAACAGTCCTAGTTCAGTGTGATGATGGGCAGTTGTTACAGATGTGAAGTGAAATGTTACGTAAGTTCAACTAGTTTTAATTTCTTGCTGTCTGTACATGAAACATAACTGCACATAAAATTGGGAATTTCAAACTTTCGTTATTGGTAACTAGTGGTTCAGTAACGCTCAAAATTTGACTGAATTTGATTAAATTTTTAGGAGTCAAAGTGTATATCTAAATATATCTATCTATCTAAGCTATTGTCTGATCACGGATTATTGTCTGACCTTTAGAGTCTGAACAAAAACTAATTAACTAGGATGGAGCAACGACCCAAAATGAGTGTTAGTCTCCGACACTAAGTTACGCCACTTCGGTCTGTCCTGCGCCATCTCTTTATCTAAGTATCGCCAGTTCTCTATCTAGGTATCACTGGAAGGATTAACGAAAACAATACATTTTTATTCAGTTTAAGTTGGTATGTTTGTAACTAATCACATAAAATTTTTAGCTTTCTACGCTCGTTTTCCATAAAAACTTTAACAATATTTTTGAATCGGATAATAAAGCTTTCTCTTCACATATGAATATATTGTTTATCACATATATTAAATATCTGCACTTTTGTCTGCGTTTGTATATTTAGAAAAACATACATGTAAGTATGGCATACGAATCTGTATAAATGATCAATTTGGCGTAGTGGTATAACAAATGAGGTCGTTGTGTGTGATTTTTAAAGAAAGTCAGGTCAAATTTTTTTGTTAGAGAATGGCAATGACGATGATGATGAATGATGAATATAATAAATGTAGAAGAAAAAAGTACCTATTCCAGTAACGTAGCAGATGGAAATCGTCAGTTTCCGACCGTGCTTATAAGAAATAGTCGAGACAATATATATGTAGGTACTTTTTTATAATTATATAAGTCAAAGATAAAAGAAACATTTAACTAATTGATGGATATGAGTGTTCGCCCTCAAAAAGAAGAATGAAAAACGAGTACATGCAGCTGTTATGCAAACGTTAAGATCGATGTGTGGTGTATCATGAATGGATCACCAGTATTGAATATATCAGGGGATGTTTCATTTCATTTGACACAAGAGATAAGAGACACCATTGCAATTTATTTTGATGCTTTCAATAGAATATAAGAAAATCAGGTGTGATCAACATAGTAGTTGAATTTCACTACTGTATCGCACTAGGTCGTTTACAGGGAAGGTAGAGGACACTAAATGGCAAATACCTTTATTTTAAAAAACCTGGCACGCTTCTGCTACGTTTATTACTCTCTTTAACACACACACAAGTTTCGGAGACTAGTGACCTCCATCGACCATGAATATGGCTGAAATTCGTAGACGATGATATATAATTTAAGAATAAATATCAAGATGATTTCTAATAAAAAGGAATGAAAGGTGAAAATATATTACACTCACGCTAAATCAATTGTGAACATAAAAATGAAGATCTCAAAATGCAATACCAATATTTCAATATCATATTCTGTTGTTCAAATTGTTTTATAGCATAATAATTTTGAAATACAGATTAACTAAGAACAAATTTCTGTCTTACACAATGTATATTATTTAGATCGAATGAAAGAAGGAATAAACGAAGGAATGAACGAACGAACGAACCAACGATTAAATTAAAAGACAAATGAACAAACAAAAATGGACAAACGAGCGAACAAACATACGAACGAACGATCGGGGAAACTAATTCAATTGCCAACATTAATGTACCTACTTGTGTTTCGCTAAAGTCGAATTAGTTCAATGTATAGGTAATATATTTAGACCACAAAGACTAAAACAATTAACATTACGTAAGTTAGACTCATTAAGGCGCTCTAAGGATCTAACATTCCTTACAAACTTACTTTATGTACGGTCCATTTGGCATAAGGAACACTAAACGGGTCCCCGATACAGTGTAGTCTTGGCCAGATAGCTGGTTAATTGTGTGTACAAATATCTATATACATAGTACCATAATTTTACGTCCATATACAATAAAGAATAAAATGAATAAACATACAGAAGGTACCTAAGATCCTAACAGATGGTCTGACGACCTGAAGAAGACAGCGAGAATCTGCTGGATTCGGAAGGCCCATGACCGATGACAGAAGAAATGTTTCTGATTAGCATTCAAATGTTTGTCTAACAATCCTATTCGGACAGTTTCTAATTAACATTAATGGCTTTATTAACAACAAAACTATTGAAGATGGACTGCAGACCTCCTTAGGCGACAATGAACACTCATGGCTATCGTTTGTATAATATCGAAAATAAAAAATAAATTAACTACACATAGACAAATTAAAAAAAAAAAAACAAATTAAAGATAAATAACTGCATTAATCACAGTATTTTCTTTTCAGTTCAGCAAACAAAACTCATTTGTTTATTCGACATAATATTCTTTATTTATGTGAACACTGATGCCATCTACAGACAACAGCCAGCTAAGTTTAGCTATAGATCTATTCTTGACATCGTTCCAAACATACATAGTATCGTCGCTGCTGGATCTAACAGATGTAAGTCTATAATACTTTTGAATAACCATAATGGAGGCCAAAGAAACAAGAGAATTTAAATTCAAAAAGAATATGCCATATATGGATAGTCGTGCAATATCCCCGGAATAGATTTTATACATTATAATATATTTTGTCTATATGCTATAAAAATGTCCTAGGATGGTTTGTATAGATTGAGTTAATTATTAGCTATAAACTTGTTGGTCTGTGTTATACTAATAAACGGTCTTCGTTTCTAGAACTTGGTAACTAAAGGTCAGTCCGTAATTAATACTCAACTATTATTAGATAACTTTTACATTGTCATAAAAACACAATCAACGTACTCGATTTCAATGTCCCTCTGGACCTATTAACAAAGGAAAATAAGGTGGGTCGAGATATTCGTATAAATTGTTCCTCATTGTTCCGAGTTATATTAGTTTTGAAAGGCACCTTTGAAAATAGCGTTGTGTATTGTTTTCGTAGAATATTTTAATGAACTTTTCAATAAAATATTATTCGATATTCAAATAAAGTTTTGTGTGCACGTACTCTGTTACAAATACGAGATCAATTAATTATGTAGCTATATGTAAATATAATATGACGGATGTTGAATTCAACGGATCTGAATCGATTTTATCCCAATTTTATTGTCACGTCCTAAAAAGTGTCCTATATTGTGTATCTTGTATTTAAAATAAGTATAATAATTTAAATAACTTTCTTTGGTGGAAATATGTATGTAAAAGGAAGGAATATGAAAAATGAATTTGTTACACTACCTTAAAAAATTCTCTGAATAAACATAAATCATAAAATAGAAAGAGATGCGAAATTACCTGGCCAGTCTATCATTTATCCAAATGTTTAAAGTTAAATAGATATTTATATAATTATACGACTAAAGAATACGTCCTTAGCGAATACGGTGGGAAAATTTAAAACGCGCTCAAGAAAAATATTTCTTTTAGCCTTGTTTGAACTTAAAAAGTAAAAGATAAAGTTGATAACGGATTGAACTTTTTACGTGCGTGTAGTCATTTCTATAAATATTATATCAACGTATTTCATAAATACATGTGCCACCAGACAAAATACTGTTACGAATAACTGTTAATTTCAAGCAAAGTTTTATTGATGAAATAAAAATGAATAAAATATTTCCCTTTCAAAAATTAAACTACATATTTAGGCATTTTAAAAACTTGGGGTCACTACCAAATTAAAACTTTTCTCGATCTTTATCGCCTGTACGGATTTAACAAAATTCTTCATCTAATAATTTTGGTGTGAATTTTAGTGTGTGAAATTTTGGTGTGAACCTAAATGGTTCTTATGGGAATTTTGCAAATTATGCAACTGCCTCTGCGCTGCGCTGCTCTAATTCTGCAAGTGCGGCTGCTGGTCGATAAGTCCTGAGTTCGACTCCCAGGTCGGGTTGTTTTTATTTCAAATTCCTAATAGTAGCTCAGAGCTTTGATTGGGGTCCGGCGTATAGTAGTAGCTCACGCTTAGTAGATGATGTGACATATAACGTAACTGGTGCATTATACAGTCCTCTGCTTACCACTTTGAAGATTACAAACCTGATGTTACGTACGTACTAATACTCTTCATCGGCTAACTACCCTATTCAAATTGAAATTCTGCAGAATTTAAGATTATTTGTTAAAGTGTTAGTAAGTTTTCGTGAAAGGCGATAAACAGTCAAGAATTTCCGGCATACCAGTACAGATTTAATCAACTCCTCTGTGTCACTTCTAATTATTATTTTTAAAAAACAAAATCCGCCTGAAATATCGACAGAGCAAGGCGTCGCTCGTTTCAGCGTAACTTTTTAGGGAGGTAAAATATTTTAGGACTACTCTCTTCGGCCTGCATCTTGAAACATTACAGGAGTTATTTTACCTTATTTATTTAATTGGATTATTTATCAAAACGGCATTTTTAAAAAAAATTTTTTGGTCTTCGAAGTATTTTTATCCACCCGTCAAAATTTCGTTAAAATACGACCTGTTACTATATTACAGAGCTAAAGAATTAAGTAATTATATATAATGAATTTTACTACTTATGAACGAGAAACTTTTTGCTATTCAGCTCATTCTGTTCATAGGCGAGGCATTGAAAAGTTTTCTTGGGCTAACCTATGAGCAAATGCAAGAAAAAAACTCGACAAACTGGACTATGAAACTCAATATCGACTTAATAACAAAGAACGGGAACATAAAGTATAACCTTACTGCTAATAATCGCTTGAAAAGGATTATGCAACAAGCAAAGACTGTAATAATTCTTCTACATGGATTCATGGAAAGTTCCGATGGATTGATGGTACAAGCTGTTGCGCCAGAACTTCTAAAGCAGTCGGACTTGAAAATATTTGCCTTAGATGGTAGAAGTATAATAAATTTGGAGTACTTTAGATCTTCGACGTATGCTAAGTTTATGGGCGAAAAACTTGGAGCATTTCTGAGCGAAATGATCAAACGTAAGATATCCATCATATTTAGTTCTGAACTTTAATATAGTTCCGAATTCATATTCCTACCTTGCTTTCCTATTTCCTACTTAGCGTTCTCTCTATTCCTCTGAAAGTTACTCCAGACTATCAAACAGATCAGGCGCATTAGATAATTATCTTCCCATCTGTGCTATAGTTAGAAATTACACAAGCACTCCATAAAATTGCAAATACATTGCCCGTTGAAAGTAGTGCTTACAATTTTAAAAGGTTTAAAATCAATGAAAATCTAAGTAAAAAAGGTTAACAAAATAATTTATATATACATACCTACTATTGCAGGTGGTCAAGACCCGTCAAAAATTACGCTTATTGGTCATAGTCTTGGAGCACACATAGCGGGCGTTGCCGGCAAAAACGTGAAACAAAATACAGGGAAGCTCATAGGTCGCATAACTGCTTTAGATCCAGCAGGACCATGCTTCACAAATGTGACGTTAGACAAACGGCTCAACCACACTGACGCGGCTTACGTTGATGTTGTGCACACCAATGGTGGAGTCCTGGGATTGAAAGAGCCAGTAGGTAAACGAGATATAAATATTTGTAGGGTTAAACATAAGATATTTAAGTTAAAAAAATTGTGGTGTGGTGATCCGACGAGCAAAAACTAGATTTTTACCATCCTAAAAACGTCAAATTTTATGAATTAGAAAAACGTTTTGAATTTATAGTTGGACTTTTATTTGTAACTCTATTCTAATTCTTCTTTGATCCCAGGTATAACATAAACATTTTATTTTTTTGTGCAAATCTTTTTTTTTTCTATTTCTGAAGATTGTAGGAAATATATAAGTATTTTAGTTTAATTTCTGTATTCAATTATACAACTACAGGTCACGTAGATTTCTACCCTAATGGTGGTTCATCGCAGCCTGGATGCTTCCTTTCTACTTGCGATCATACCAGAGCCTGGGAGTACTTTGTAGAATCTATATCTGCTTCCGACCATTTCCCAGGTAATTAATGTTTTTGTACATTTACGTAAATACCTTCTAAGGTACTGTGTGAATGAAATACTTAATATCCAACACCTTAATTAATTTGCTCTGATTTTATTTAGATTTTAGCAGTAATGTACGGAAGAAGAGTGTTCACCATTTACTCGTAGTATAATATTGTAGGACGATGTTCTTCAGAATATTGATATTAGCTAGGAAATAAAATTTCAACCACTTTTTCATTGCTCCTTTATTAGTGACAATAGGAAATCAAGAAACAATTATTGATTTTCCTTTCAGCTCGAAAATGTGAAAACTGGACAATGTTTCAAGATGGACTCTGTTTGAAGAATAAATTGGCATACGTGGGTTTGATATCAGCCACAGGAAGCCCCGGAACATATTTTCTGGCCACTGGTTCTTCAAGACCTTATGGTTTGGGACCAGCTGGGAGTGGATGAGTGAAGCTTTACATGTCATGTAGAGGACAAAGTCATTTTTTTCTTTTCATTTTACCCATAAATAGTCACTCAATGGATTTCTTAAGTCTTATCATATATGTACGTATATTTTTTGATGTTAACGTTAACAGCAGTGATAGCCTAGTGGTTAAGAATTCAGCCCCTCATTCCGGGGGTGCCGGGTTCAAACCCATGGCGCGCACCTCCTTACAAAAACATGCGTTTTGAATTTAACTATTACTTGCTAACGGTGAAGGAAAACATCGTGAAGAAACCTGCACACCTTAGAATTTATAAAAAAAAAACGTTAACATAATTGCTTAGACTTAAAGATTTGCCTTAGTGAAGTTTTGAGCTGATTACACTGTATTATCATGTAAAAATTTACAGTAAAAGGTAAAAAAAAAAATGAAATTCTATATAGCAACAATTGAATAACACGGTATATATACGGTATAACGGTAGCTTCGAGAAATATGACATTTCATTGTTATTAGGTTCGTATACATGATCAGTATTAATGGTTATTAATGTATGCTAAATGTTAATAGACCTATTTACCCAAGAGCAATCAGTGGTGGAACTGCCACTATATTTACATACAAGACGGCTATGAAATACCAAGTACCGTGGTAAAATTTTAATAGGTTCATGTGCAGGTCAAGAACTCCGTAAAACTATTTTTTTGTTTCTGGCAAAAATTTTAAGCCGTCCTTTAGTTTTTTGTTATGGAAAAAATTGTTAAGTTTTAATCCTACCTGGAGAATCGACTAACTGACTTTAACTAAAAACTGAAATGAAAATCAATTTATATACATGAAAATAACCATGTATGCGCTAACGCTGATCGAGAGGTTCTGAATTCAAATCCGAGTGCTATTGGAATTTTCTATATTAGATTTTATTGTAGAAATTTCAGGACATGGCTCGGAGTCCAATTCTCTGCCCGGTATATGGCAATATGCTCACCACCTATTCCATTGTGCGACGTAAAGGTAACAGTTGGAAGGTAAGAGTGTATTATATTTATCTATCTCTTCGGAGTTCACCATCGTTAGGAGGAAACCATCGTTATATATCGTATAATCGAAGAATAAGTTGTCGCTTATAACAGAGAGTTTAAGATAAGTATGTATATATATACCTTAATATTTCTCATTCGTGACCTGTTTTTTCTAAAAGATTGGGTGTAATTACATCATATTTTATATTTGTTTACCACAAATCTAATGATAATAACGTAGATAAAGGAACATAAACAAGAAAAACCGATTCTGCCGAAAATTGAAAATGTTTGGAAAAACAAGATCTCATAAAATCCTTTTGAGAGATAAAATGTTTAGGTACGTAATAAATTGGGTACATATATTTTTGCATAAAACGAGACGAGACGAGATTTGTTAACTCGCTCACATACGATAATATGTTGCTAAATCTAATCTGCGAGTATATCTGCCTATTCTGCTATTGGACGACTATAGTTTTACATAAAAACTGTTGTGAAATTTTAAAAATATGTATTTAATGGGAATTCCAAGGGAATTCCAATAGAAGGTGTAATGATATCATATTTGTATTAATGCCTTACAGGTTATTGATATCAATTTACAGATTTCTTGTTAGAAAGTCAACGATAACTGTTGCAACGGAACTTACTTTGGGGACCCTGGACAATACACGTTGTTTTTAAAATTCATATTAAATTATGAGGGCAGTACAATTTTTATAAAGGAGTGACCCTGAGCGAAGAGCTGAAGATCTAGCTCAGTGGCGTGCCATTGGAGAGGCCTATGTCCAGCGGTGGACGGGAATAGGCTGATGATGATGATGATAATCATCGTAATATTACTAGTAAATGTTTCCATATCTTTACTGCTGTAAATCCAAAACTTGAATCACTCTATTTCAATGGTACTTGATGCAAAAAGATACGCAATTATGACGTAACATAATATCATGCATGTAATCCCCGAAAGGGTAGGCAAAGGAGTATACTACACTCTCACGTTATGAATCAATCACAAACTCGTTTTTTCGATGTTTCTAATCTAAAAGACCTCTAAGCAGAATTAATGACTGTTAGGCATAGAATAGCTGCCTAAATTTGTTGCTGGAAGTCTGTCCATTACGACCATTTGCCTTAAACCATTTGCGCGAGTGTTAATCAGTGATCAAAAGAGTCAGAACCAATAAGGTGGAAAGATATGAATGACTCGGCTAGGCTCATTTGTGCTCCTGTGAGCGTAATGCATCAAGAATAGATACATCCTGTCACGTGCATAATCGAAAAACCTAAAGGTCATCCTATGGTGTTCTCATTTCGAAAGTTTGCGGTAAAATTTTGATAAATTGCATTTACGAGTAAACGAGTCACCTTGTCAAAACGTTATTGCATAAACGGTATTCAATTAAATGAAGTCGATCACTTTCGTGATTTGGACATAATTCTTGACCGCAAACTGCGGTTCCATTTTCATTTTGACCATATTGTCTATAATATAGCAAGGAAGATTATAGCACGGCATTCAAAACACTAGGTTTCGTCTTACGTAATTGCAGGGAATTTAAAAAACCTTCAACGATAATTGCAGTAGGTACTACATGTACTACATTTGCGGAATTATGTGCGTTTGTCAGATTAAACATTCTTTGTTATAGCAGTAAATAACAAAGGCTAAGGAAATCCATGAACATACGAGTTCTCCATAATTTTTATTTAGCGTAGGTACCCTAGAGAACTAGAATATTATATAGGTATGTAATATCTGTCAACTCGCATTTAGATCACAGGTAAGATATGAAACCCTTCTTATGGCCCATTAGTTTAGTGGCTGGTAATTCTGACCGCTATGACAGGTGTTGCGGGCACGATACCATTTCTGTAATAAGTACATCATGTTGTGTCTAGCCATAAGAAAATAAAAAATATACAAATATATGTTTAAATGTATGGAGGTATACTATTCCATAATCTTTGTCCAGTTTGGGCTCAGATAGTCGCATTTAGAGGCGACCCTAAAGATTTATTCTGCGGAGAGACACTTGTCGAGATACAGATAATATGGGGCTAGTGAGAAAAGCATAGGAAATTTAAGGTCTGAAACTGGTCAAAGGTAAAATACTTCTGATGAAATGTATCATTTTATTAAATATAGTAAGTAATACTATGCTATTTAAAATTAAATGTTATATGTTCATCGGTATACATTAATGCTTAAAATAAATCCAATATTTCGAAACGTGAAATTTGCTATATTTTTTATTTTAGCTTTAATCAATCGAATTTGTTATGTGAAAATGACAGTATCTGCAATGATTAGTAACCGCGTGGATCGCCTCTATTTTGTAACTTCTATTATTATTGGTTGAGGCGTGTTCAAAGTTTTGAAGCTGGCCATTCCTCATCATCATTATCAGCCTATTTCCGTCCACTGCTAGACACTGAACTTGCTATTAACGAGTTATAATATTAATGAACGACTTTGATATTAATACTCTGCAAATAAAGGGTTAATTTTTTATTCTTTCAGCATCCTATTTGTAGTTCAGTGTGTAATGTTTGTAAAATTGTGAGTTTGCATTATGACATAAACTTGAATCACAAATTATTCGATGTGCCTTGGAATATTTGTAGTGATTAAAATCAACAAGAGTTAAATTTGTGTAAATTACTTTTATTTTTTTTTCAACTCTTATTTCACTCACACTAAACACGGGTCTCCTCTCAGAATGAGAGGGTTTAAACTGTGGCCTTAACCCTCGCCAACACGTAGTCAATATATTTATTGGTGAAATAAATTCATCATTAGACAAGTGACGATCACGAGAAAACGCGCTCTAATAGTGATGAACTGACGTGACACTGACACTGTGCAATAATTTGATCTGAAAAATACTATACGTTTGCAAATTTGTGCGACGTTAGGTATAAATAAGATGCAATTCGCGTGTGTAAATGACGTCCGCGCCTGCCATTTCTTCTTGCCAAAAAGCATGCACCATCTTAGAGCTATCCAGAATCACAGGGCTTGCCTAAAAAAGAAACCAGCATCGTTAAAGTTTTCAGGACAGGATATTAATTAATATAGATCAATTTTCATTCTCTGAATATTTACCAATTATTCCGTATAAGGCCACACCCTGTATCTCTGGTAGTGCCATCTTTCAAAGAGCATTATGACGGTAGCCACAACATAGCTCACTAGAAGAAAGCTGAATGGTATAACTATTTGCTCGAATTCAGCACTCATTGGATAAGTGTGCGCACAGTTCAGCATCGGGTGCAGCGCGTTTGTCAAAAACCTTCGTAGTATACCAGTCTCCAGCGTTCGAAGAATTCTGTTTAGCAATGAATTGATATTACATTTGAGATATTTATTTATATTTAAATATTAAGGTATTTAAATACACACGTCAAAAAAGCCTAAACAGCCCCCATATACATAATTCAAGATTTTACAAAGTTACGTATAAAATAATCTGTTCTCACTATTATTATTATCGGTTATAAATTGTAAGTATTGTTTTTTAAACTAGTTTTTTAAGTAAACGTATGTAAGGCCAACTAAATACAGATTATTTTACGAAGTAGAACTTCGGCTTAAGTTATTCTGCAAAACAAGTTATAAATTAATTTATAATTAAATTTTAATTATAAATTATAATTATAAATTTATTTATTTATTTAAATAAATTAAATATAAATTAATTATAAATAAATAAATTTTAATTATAAATTAACTGATAATTAAAACAATGTTACGGGAAATACTCCCGAAGGAGTTTTGCTATATCTTATTGTTCCATACCTATTTTCACGCCTGTAATCCCCGAAGGGGTAGGCAGAGAAGTGTGATACACTCTCACGTATCACCAGTTACGTTTGAGTCCCATGGAACAGGTGGTGAGCCTATTGCCATAATGTTGTTGTTCCAGATCTCCGTTGTTGCCTATCTGTCACCCTATCCACATATATCTTTAAACATAGTTCTTTGCAGAATACTCCAGACGTGACCAAAAGGGTACCGCCCTGGGGATAGACACGGCTATGATCATGACCTAAAACTTCCTGATCATTTTTAAGCATTGCGCACTATACGAATAAGGGCCAACGTCATATATCAGGCTAAAATTCAAAACATGGCTTTGTGCAAGTACATAGACGTGAGTGTGAATAAATTTTTAAGGTAACTTCCGGTATTCGCGATGCCATCTAAAGACCGGCGTTAGCTTATATTTTTTTATTACTCTCGCTAAAACAATTATGGTAGAACTGGTACCTAAGCAAACTTTTTGGATGCATGTCAGTTTTCAGTATGTTCAAGATGATTCTCTTATTCGTCTTGGTAGAGACCTAGAACCGGATATAGACTGATCGCAAAATAAATTTCGTAAGATTGTTCCTAGCTCCATACTAGTCGCTTCCGGGACCTGATTGAACGTCGAATACGTAGGCCATGTTAACTTAATCCGCTAATATCGTTACCCCAAGACTTAACTAGGGTTCAAAATCTTTTTGTTAGGAAATTTAAATGTCAACCGAATCAAACTATTCCAATTACATTGTACATAAAAAGGTATTATTGGTGAAGAAACTCACGCTCAAATTCAAACTAGAGAACATTTTATTTTATTTTAAGTAAAAAAAAAACATTTTTGTAAAATGTTGATTTTTAACACTGAGCAGATTGACGGGGTCTAAATAAACATAAATTTATATTAAGAATATTGTTAATTTAATTACTAGGAAACTGTACGTACTGCTTAGACTATTTTGATGTGTCACTGTTTGAATATTCTCATAAATCCGGGTTAATAGTTCTACTGAAATTAATTATTGAAATTCCACGAAATACTAATTAATGGACTCTGGAATTCTATAGTATTGAAAAACAGATTTCAACTTGTAATTATTGTGTCGTTAGTTTTACATCGAAAGCACGTGACATAATTATGTATGTATATACGAGTATCATCGTCAAAACCGGTCAAATAAAAAAACTAACCTTGTATATTTGTAGTATTAGCAAAAGATGTTAGATATATCTAAAGAGATTAAAACGTTATTGCCCCAGTATAATTTATCGAATATATATAAAATCGTACCCGCTTTTGAATTCTTCTTTATAGGCGAATGTCTTAGACGTGTATAGATACT
>DWMG01002371.1:0-13359 GCA_018244855.1 Elbella merops
GTTGTTTATAGAATATCAAAATACCCCTGATTACGCGATTTATTCACATAAAGATAAACACAAAAGTTTGATTAGCTAGTTTCTACTGGCTTACTTTTAATGAAAAGTAAGTACTATTATAAGTAATTAGGTATTTGGGCTTGTGAAGTATCGGGACTCTTTTAGAACGATAAGTTTTTGACTGATTTTGTTTATGACTTACCTATATATTACACATATAGTTTTGTTTTAGAATTACCCAGAAAAAGAAAATATATTCCAGAATCACAACTTGAAACACGAATGTCCCGACGACGACGAGTTTGACAAACCGACTTATTTCGAACATCTCTTTCTACTCTTTACTTTTGCGTTGACTCCTTTGCAAAACAGCATAATTATTTTATTCTTGAAAATGTTTACAATCCCTGAGATGTGCGACAACACGCTAAAACCTGACACCGACACCGTAGGAAAGATCTGCATGACAAATAACGACACTTTTGTTTTGAGAACACTTTCGATAAACGCCAATTTGAGTTTTATGGGTTCAAAATTCGGTACCTCTCGGGTGCCACCCGCCATACATCGAAAATATATCCATGGCACCAGTGTGGTGCCATCCGCACGGAATCGGTTAAATGGCACTGTTGAGTTAACCCAAAAAATATGAATAAATTGCGGATATTATTTGTGTAATAATCCCAACTATACTGTCGACAAGTGGATAGTAAATGGAACTAATAATAAACAGCTACATTAAATAGTCAAAAACCTTGTGTCATAACGCAGACATTATATTTATCGATACTGTAGAACATATATTTATCTACGTTCGAACTGGTACATGTGCTATCATTTCTAAAATGTATTATGTGACTAGTATAATTTGTTTTAAATATTATGCATCAATGCTACTTTTACAATGAGGTCCATTTTCACAATGAGCTGTTTGGTAAAGTAGTAGATTAAGCTGGCTGTATGTTGCCAGATTGATCATGTATAGTCTCCGTAAAAACAATACTTGTTCGCGAAGTCGATAATTATAAAGATGCTTCCATTTTTTTATGTTCTTAATAAAAGTTTGATATTAAATACTACAATAAGTTTCATTGTGTCTATCGCACTTAAATCTAAGATAAAAGTTGAATTATTTTAAATAAAACGCACAATTAATTCATAATTATTTTTAATTCGCTTGACCATTACATTAAACTTATAAGCTAGTGACAGAGCCCCGTTTCAATGAAAAGTAATACTCGGATAGAAAATACTGCAACACAAGCGCTGAGGCTATGCTGTCAAAATTAACTCTAAACAGCAGCATTTTAGTGCGAGAAATTATATGTTCAGGTGAGGAAACACGCTCAAGTACACGACAGTGTCATGAGTCAAGATATTAAACATGTATCTGTAGTCAGGAAACATAGACTCTGGAAACAACTGAACATTTAATTCTCACTCTAAAATGCTCTGATCTAACAGCGACACTAAAGATATTAATCAAAATAACGCGCTAGATCAGTATGCAATGAAAGAAATACTCAATAAAAGGAATTAAACATGAAAATTCTTACATAATAATATTTTTATTAGCGTTAAGATAATTTGTCCTTACACTGACCATTTCACAAACTTTTCTTCGTTGGAACGTATTGCAAATCGACACAGTATGAACTTTTTTAATTCAATGTATTTTTGGTACATTGCAATCTCTTGTTTTAGATTTCACCATTTTCAGGCAGAGTTGTAACAATTTAGGGATTTAATAATTATTAAAAATAAACGATTAATTAAACACACTTATTCATTTGTAAAGAATTAAATGTATTAGGTGTGACATTATAGCCAGTGAATAGACGCAAAGATTGTGATTTGAAAAACGATTCGAAACACGATAGCATGAAGGTGTAAGAAACATTCAGTAGTTACAACAAACACAAGTCTGATATTAAATTAATATCGATAGCATTGATGATTTGCAAAACTTGTGTTGAAGCACATACTTAAAAAGTGTTGCGTAATCCGAAACGTCACAAATCATTTTCGTGTATTATTTTTTTTTGTTTTTTTTTTACATTTTTTATTTTTTTTTTGCTCTATCCCGGAGAGGGCGATATACACGACGACATACATATTCGTTAGATACAATAATAATAGTAACAGAAAGAATACTTCAGTTTTGCTAAAACACTTGGTTTTGAAGCGATATTTTCAAAGCTGAAACCGTAGAAATAAAAATTACTCTACAAACTCAATTTTCTTTTGATTTCTTTGAAATAACTAATCTACGAACGTATATCATTACGGCCTACTGGCAACATGGAATAATGCCATGTGCTACGTCAAAATTTAAAGAAATCAAATGAAATTGAGTGTCACTCTACATAAGAATAATACACTAAATATCTAAATACTAAAACGACTTGTTGACGCCATATTATGATCACTACGTAAGCCCAAAGTGATTGATTATGAGAATGTGCTATAAATACTGCTTCTAAAATTTTTTTTTTAAATTGTAATACCTGTGACAGCTGGCAATGAATTACACATGCATACATACCCAAATGGTGTAATTAGAAATTTTATGTAACACTTTATATAATAATGAATGGAACAACATTAAGTTTACAATTAAAGCGTGATTTCTTTTTTTAACATACACACATAATGCTGTCACATTACCATCTACTGTACTGTGTAAGCTTCAATCTGCATTGGAAAAGGTAAAAATTTTACAAGACTCAGGTAATATAACACAACTAAATGTTGCATTTTAAGATAATCGAAACGAAAGTTATCTAAAAATCCACATAAAAGACGTATTTTTTAAAATCTGGTAGCAAAAGAATATATCATGATTATTAAAACCTGGCAACATTCACCATAATTTTCCAATTGGCAATACAGATCAAAATCTTACACAGTAACATCAAACCCATCACTTTACCGATTTAGTTATAATTGTAGTGCATCAATAGATAATCAGGGTTGTTGATCTCAGCGGCGATCGGGGAGTTAGGAGGCAGGATCTGGAAGCCTAAGAACATGAAGGTGCGCAGGATGGTCACGCGGTCCTCACGGGCCTTGTTCACGCAGACTATCCAACTGCAATTGAGAAAGAAAAATTATGGGTCCTAGACCTTAGAACCAGATTTTGCTTAAACATTAACTCAAATCGAGGTGGTCTCCTAAACGGTGTAATTGCACTTGTACGAAGTCAAGCAAATCGCTAATATCTTCCAAATCATTCATTTGAATGATGTAGTACAAAATATTAATCGATACTAAATGACAAAGCCAATATTTTTTTTTGATAAAATTAATAAGGCATGGAAGTAATTTCATTTATGTGATATAATAAATAATAATATTCGACCCATCTATAGTTCCACTGTTGGAAAATGGGTCTCCTCTCATATTGAGAGGGTTAAGGCCCCAGTCTACCACGCTGGCCAAGTGCGGGTTTATACACCTTAGAAGTTTTGTTTTTTATAAATTCTAACATGTGCAGGTTTCCGCGATCATTAACTAGAAACAGGCTCAACCTAGACCAGTATTAAATAAGTGTGTCAATTGAGTAAAGGTTTTCTTCTTTACATAACATCACGCCAATAATACCCGAAGGGGCAGGCAGAGGAGTGTAGAATACACCGACCTTTCATCAGTTAAGTTTATTCTTTCAGTACCAAAATACTTACTGCGTACAACGCAGGCGCTCTTCGGCAAAGTCTAGCAAGAACATGAAGGCCTCCTTGCTGCCCGCAGCCAGAGAGTCGGGCAGACGCAGGTACATGATGTCGCCCTTCAGAACCTGGGAATAATTAAAAATAGTATATCAATGATTTATTAATAAATAAGTATCATTGTAATCTTTACTGCTGTGCTTTGATAGATTATGGCGGACTAAATGCAAATAACCAAACAACTGTTAAGATGTTTGTACTAGTTTACAGTTCAAGAAATTTATCAATCCATTATTGGAATACGACATAAATAAGAACGTATCTTAAATAATCTGTGCTACTTGAGCGCTCTTTTTATGTGTCATATTCTATTTTTCCTCTCTCGTCGCGATCGTTATCGAGCTATGGTTCCATTAAATACTATTAAGAGTGGAAAAATGTATGCAGTTCCTATTTTAATAAAAACGTGTTAAAAAGAAGGCAATTTAAG
The DNA here is from genome assembly GCA_018244855.1 of Elbella merops. Taxonomy (NCBI): domain Eukaryota; kingdom Metazoa; phylum Arthropoda; class Insecta; order Lepidoptera; family Hesperiidae; genus Elbella; species Elbella merops. The sequence continues at coordinate 4,159 of DWMG01002371.1, forward strand.
TTCATACTAAAAAAATATTAAGAGAGAACTACATAGATAATAGATTTTTGTTTATAACTGGATAAGCAATGATGTGATAAAAGTGTCTATCGAAGTTATCATATATTAAAGTAGGACAGTGACTGTTTAATGGGTTCAGTTCTTATCATGTCGTGAGATGTCGTCGTATCTGATCTGAGTACGGAATATTAATAGACCATATTATTATGATGTTATTATTCCGATGATACAATCATTTATATATACTCTGTAATATATTAAAATGGATACGAGGATACGATTGCCATTAAACATGGAAAATTGTTTTAGTTTTGGCGGTATAGTAAATAAAAAAATTCAGTTCAAGTATGTATCAAATTTAAAGGCAAAATTTACATTTTAATCAATCTTGGCCCTATGGAAGGTATCTGCAGATTAATGTTCATTAGTTACGTATGTATTTTATTTATTTGCACACGCACGCTAACACACAGACACACACGCAGTCTCAGGCATACGCGCACGCACACGCAATGGCTAAGTGTGAAGTTGTCTAAAGATAATACGATTATTAATAAGATATTCTTACGCATTCCCAACGAGTGAAGTTCTGCTCGGTGAGATAAACTTTGAAGTTGATCTTCGTTGGTGCTCGATCTCTGCGTGCAAGGATCTTCTCAATGATCTGAAATGGATTATTTTCAATGTAAGCCGTTTTATATAAACTAAAATGAATATGGGAATATTGTTGACTGTAAGATAAGCTCTTCAGGTGTTCAGGTTCAGGTCTCTTCAGGACTCGTATGTTAGTTTGCCATAAGTTTAAAAGGGTCACATTTATGTATACGGGTCAGTTCCATTTGACCCTAAGAAGAACTGGATATGACTACTGACCGCCTCCCGGAGCGCGAGGTCGTGCGTGGGGTGCGCGTGGGGCTCCGCCGCGCTCTCGGCGCTGTTCAGCGAGCTGGCGCTTGACCATAGCAGGGCGCTCAACAAGTCGCCTGGAACACATACAATTGGCGAAAATGTAGAAATGTAGTTGTTGATGTCTCTAAATTCTAGAGAGTACTTGAGATGTTATACAATTATATTAATTATTTAGTGTAAGGGGTGTAAGGGGTTCCAACCAACCTCTCAGGAACCCAAGCCAACCTCACCTGCGCGTGGTAAACCCTGCTATAACAGACGAGGCTCTGACGACCGGCTGATTGCGGTATAGCGCAGCCTAAATAGGCACGGCTAAATGTCCTGGCCGACGACGGGCAGCAGCGTCGGCGGTTCGAAAAGCTTTGCCCTGCGATCTCCAACCCGCATGTCCAGCATGGAGATTATGGGCATAAACCCCTTTTGGGGAGGTCTATGTCCAGCAGTGGACTGAGATAGGCTCATGATGATATGGTGGCAATAGACCACCACCTGTTTCACAGTGGGACATAAAAACGTGACTGGTAAAACGTGGGAGTGTACTAAGGTCTGCCTACCTATTGGGAGATTACAGGCGTGTTGTTACGTTATTCACGTTTATGAAACCAATTAATTATATGTTGAATCATTGAATGACATTCAATTAATAAGCTTGAGAGGGATGCGCTGACGTAAGTGTGATATTATATACCACATGAGAGCTTGCGACGAGCGCCCGACGTCCGGCACTGGTTCTGATCATAAACTAGTTTAAAAAACAACAAATAACTATGACGTAAGGCGCCGTGGCGATGTGTGCGTCGACGGATATCATTATAATGTAATAATTGTACTTGGAATAATTGGGAACAGACCATAATCGATACATAAACTCTAGCATCTCAATTATTGCCTAATAGAGCGATGATTACCTACGTAAGTTACATCATTTTTGCATTAAAATTTGAATTGCTACGTTACTTGCAGTTTTTCAATAAATATTGTCATCTTTTTTCACCTACGCATTACATTCAATTCATTGGTTATTGAGTCTGAAATATTGTTTCTATATCCGGACAATAATTTTACTCGTTTTGACAATTAAAGATACTTGATTCTACATATATGATCATCATCAACAACAACCCTTATAAACAGCAGAACCGTTCGTGTAAACAGTATAAACATAAAATAACAATTAGTAATGTTGTAGGTATAACGTTTAGGCAGCCAAATCTTAGGTTAGCTTGGCTCGTATTGGTAATTTGGCCCAGGGCTAGTCGGAGTGGCTGGTCAGACGGACCTGAGTCTAGACAGCATCAGTGTCGGACACCGGGCACTGCTAGATCACGTTTCGAGAGCCCCGCTAAGTGCACGTCTGTTTATTGGCATAGATGTGATAAGTGTCTGGAAACGACTTCGGTATTTATGACTTATTAAATAATAAGGTATATTAGTGAAAAATCTCATAACACCCTTCTCATTGTGAAAGCAAAACTGTGTTCAAAATTGTTACTATAGAAAGGAATACGATAATGGAAGAAATATTATTAACAACTAACGTAATATTCGTTCTAATCTGATGACTGATGAGACTGAACCTGTCGGTAATTATTAAATTTAATTAAAACTAGGTATTATTCTAATGATGGTATTTCATCAAACACGAATTTTAGTACGAAACATTATTGACTTAAAATAACCTATTTACTGATTGTGTTATGTCTATTTCAGTGTTGAGAAACTTTCTTGATGTTAAGTTAATAATTTCATTTTATTACATAACATCACGTTTGCTTCCCAGAAAGGATAGACAGAAAAGTGTAGCCCACTTCTACGATTCACCAGTAATTTATTACTTTGTTTAAAATATTTTAGTTGTTTTAATACTTACTTAGCTAAATAAGTTCAGTTCAGTGAACTTAGTGTATATGAGGTACAGTTGGTGGACTGAGGGGTCAAAGTCTGTAGACAAGGAGCGTTTTAGTCCTTAGCTGCAGAAATGCTGTTTTGAGATGAATATCAGCTATTCATGTAAGGAAGTTGCCATTAAACATTGTACTCCAAGTTGACCTTGCTACCTGTTTAGTTTTAGACCGGAGTCCAAGCATTACATTATTATTGTGTAGTAAATAACATAAGATCTAATTAAGTAGGTCCCTATACGTCATTAACACAACAACAAAAGGGTTGATGCAACAACCCTTTCATCATTCCACTGTTGGACATGGATCTCCTTCTCAGAATAAGAGTAAAGACCGTAGTCTGTCTCGCAAGCTATACTAATTGTACATACAATATTACACTCCAGGTCTCTTACGGGGTAGGTAGAGGGCACCGACAAGCATTGCTTAGAATACAAAGGCAATGACTTTTGTCATTATTATGTTTATATCTTAACGCCAGTTCCATTACGCATTAAACAGAAAGCAGCAAGCGTCAGATACCTCTACTCTGACCTGACGTGCTTGTTCTACATTCATCGTACTCCATACGCGTGCAGTCAGTTCACTTTATGTACGTATTTTCGTAAGCAGCCAGCAGCGCGGCCAGTGTGCGACAGTCGCATCGGACGCGCTCACGACACGGTCATCTCTCTGCAAACGCTTGACGGATTTTTACGAAGATACTTTGCAAATTCCTTATTGTCAACGGCTTTAGGACGAAAATAGCTTAATTAGCACGTGATGGTGTATCACATGATTATCTATAGACTCGTGCGAATTTGTGCTGACCTAATTCGCTGAAACTTCTAATTAATAATTACAATGTTAGGATTGTTAATTATTCTTCAAGTTATTTGTTAAATGTATAAATTAATTATATGGAATTTTTAAATGGATATCATTAGTGTAATGCAATGATGAAGTTTTTCACATGCATTAATTAATTGAAATTAGTGGAGATTTACAATGCTTATTTAATTTATTGTTCGAATTAAAATTCAAGTTGCTTATAAATGTAGATAGGTACCTATATATATAATAAACAAAATTATTATTAATATCTTCGAAAACACCATTTATGAAAACAGGTATGAATATGTATCCAAAGCGCATTAGGTCAGAATTGATAGAAATATTTAGCACTCTGTGCACTCTACCTGTCCTGTAAGAAAACTGACACGACTGTATAATATTAATATAATACATATAAAGACATGTTTAGACAGAAATGTGTGATATTATCATTCGGGTGTGTAAATATAGCGATAATTGGCATTTGGTGTTTCCTGCTTACCCCGACAAGGATCTGGCGTGATGATATAGTACAATAAATAGAAACGTGTCATATCTAGACAAAAGCGTGTGAATTAATCTAACATCCACAGTGAGGCTGGATTCTCGAATGAGCGTGTGTGTGAGCACAACTTTGAAAGGGATGGCCGTAATACAGTATTAGTATTCATGCGTTTTTTGTCTAAGTTAACATAACATGGCATTACACCTGTGTTTCCTCAAAAAGGTAGGCAGAGGAGTGTAGCATACTCCCGCGATTTACTTTTTATGTTATAGCTCCCATTATGAAACAGAGGGTGAGCCTTTTAATAACGCCACATACCTACAAACTCCGTGCTACTGGAATATTTAGATAGAAAACCCGAGTAATACTGTGTCCGACCAGGGCATCTAGTTCAGCGTCTCTTGATCGGTACACGAATCAAAGATATGAAGTAAGCAAATTCTTTAGCTTTTATTGTTATTTATTAATACTTTTTGAAGAATGCACATCTATAAAGACAGAAATATTTGGTACTATCGGTTTTTTCTGATAGTAAGTTCCATGGTGGGACATGTAATTTAGCGGGTGGGTCGCGGGAGTACAGACGTGAAGAAGGTTATTTTTTTGAAATAAGTAAGGGCAATAGCTTGTAAGCATTAAAATATTTAGTTTCGTTTGGGACAATAGTGTCGATAACGATATTGGTTCCATGTAGGCGACAGTGTCGGCGGCTGGGTGTTTAAACGGTCCTTCGTTGAGTAACAACAATATGCCACTGCCCACATTAAAATACTCTAAAATGGATACGCTAATTGTATTTAAACTATAACATGATATGAGAGGTTATTCATGTCCACATTGTCGTATACTTAACATAAGTTACATTTTTAAATTAAGCCTAGTTCCTATAATACTGGTAGGTATTCGTAATGTAGATGGCACATCCCTATTCAGTAAAACACGGCGTGTATCGAATAGGCGTCGGGACGGGACAAGAGTAGAGCTTGACTACAGCTAGATAAAGAGATTTGATTACAATGCACTGGCCGACTGTATAGTAAACCACACGGTTTATATGTATGGGGAGAAGAAATTAATTTTATTGCAAATAATCGCAATTAATCAATTATAGTTTCTTAGAAACACATGATAGAATATATTACACCCTTTATTATATTTAAAGTAATTTAAAAATAGTATGTTTTGAATTTTTACTTATAGTATTTATCTCGCTAGAAGCGCACGGATGTCTCACAGGGCTGTAGATCACAGTGCAATTTGATGCCTAAGTAATGTTTCCCGAAGTCAACTCGTGCAAGGATGCCTGCACGGCGTACATCTTCTGTTGTGCTCATACTTAAGATTAGCTTTATGGATTTGTGGCCTACAAACTTCAACTTGTGATAAAAAAACTTGCTACTAATCTGACATCAGTTGTTCATATTATAGAAGCATCAGGAGTTTCGGGAGTTTCTTAATTTCCAGGAAAGAACCGTGTCAAATACCGCTACCCTTAGAGACCTAGCGGACTTCTTCTACTATCATCACTCTTCTCACAAGAGAACACTGGTTACGGAGACTTTCAACTTCCTCGTCTGCCTGTATCTGACCCATTAGGTCAAGATACAAGATTTTTGACCTTTTTCGGTACCCGCATCCAACAATACACCTATGGCCTCTTTTGGACAACGGTCTCCATCATCCTTGATGATGATGATGATAGGTAGGGTAACAAAAGAATGTTATATAGTGTATTGTGATAGTGATACCGTGTATATCTGTTAGGAATGTTGTATAGAACTATTTAAAAGAAATAAAACATTACATATATTACATCCTCGTTCTTGGATTCAAAACACGAAGTTAATATTCAGTATCCATTCACCAGAACACGAATTAGCAAATGTATTTTAATTAATAACATTGCATTTTATACTAAGCAAACGAATTTTTGTATTTGCATACAAAGGGCATGAAGGTGAACAAAGTGGACAGATTTCGAGCAAGGTCTGGGCTGGTTTAAATGCTGAGAAAAATTAAAAATAATACACATGTACGTTATATGTTCATATTACGTACAAAACAGTAATCAAATGTCTTGGATAATGGTAATATTTTTATAAAGTTTTTGTAGACAAATAAATCAAAAATGAAAAGAAATATTGATATGCAAAATAAATAAAAAACAAAATATATTTTTTAAAGTAAACACTTACTTTTAGACGTAGCACAAACTCTTCAAAGCGTCTAGTCAAGCAACGATAAGAAAAGTAATGATTATTTTCGAATAAAAGAATAATGTGTGCTATTTTCATCTGTAATAGTGTAAGCTTGACTTTTTCGGCTGCTGCTGCCGTATTCAGCGTGAAGTGGGCGGGCACACGCTAAAATAATACTGGTCTCAACTTTACGTTCAAGTTGGGCAACGCACCTGCGAAGGGTTGCGTGCACTACCTAATTGAGACCGGAGTCCGATAGTCATGGACTGTATTGCCACCTAGCACCAAAAGGCCTTTCATATCATTTGCTTTGTTCATATTATGAGAAATAAATATGTTCATCATTAAATATTAGCTTATGGAGAAGTCAGAAGTCTCCGAAATAGGCGATGTGCATGAGAGCGTTCAATGTAGATAAACCGCGTGAAGGCTGTAATGCTACACTTGGTGCCCTCAGTCCACCCACTAAAGGACCTGACGTAATAATATTATAATTATAATTATTATCTCATCGTACAAAAATCTATAGAATATTATAAACTAAGTGGGCGTTAGATTGTTCTAACACATGTAATACTTGATTAAATTAAGATGTGCAAACTAAATTGTTTTAAAGAAATTAAATTATATATACGTCTTCTTTATTTACGTAAGCTGATGAGGTTCCTAATAAAAACACGCAGAATAGACGGGTGCAAAACTTTTTGGTGCGCGGACCGGCGGCAGGCCTGAGTGCGCCGCGACCTTGCGGCTCGCCGCGCACCTGTTGTTGCACTTCTGTCTAATTGTACGTACACTGCATTTTGTGTGCACACGCATATGCGTCATTCGTATGGCGTAATAACAAGCCTCTTTTGGTCAAACGAAAACATTTTTTATTAGCGAAAAGTAGCGCTGTGACGTTAGCTAATGTTAATGTTAGCCTATTTGTAATAAAAAAAAATTAAAAAAAAGAAAGTTATTTAATTTTAATATGTATTGTAAATATCATCTGTTGTTAAATAGTTTTTATAGACTTTAGAGATCAACACATAGTCTCTTAGAGCTTTCAGATATGAAGGTCTCGGAAATCAGTTAACCGATTAACGTAGTCAGTTACTTAGAAAAGTTAAGTTAGTGTCCATCATTTAATTTCTTTAAAACAAAATGCAACAATGTTTTTATTAATGTATCATCATCTTCATCATCTTCATCAGCCTATTTCAGTCCACTAGTGAACATAGGCCTCCCCAAATGGGGGTTTATGCCCGTAATCTCCACGCTGGGCATGCGGGTTGGAGATCGCAGGGTGCGAAAAGCACTGCCGGCGCTGCTGCCCGTCGGCGGCCAGGGCATTTAGCCGTGCCTATAAGCTGCGCTATACCGCAATCAGCCAGTCGCCAGAGCCTCGTCTGTTATAGCAGGATGCACCACGTGCAGGTGAGGTTGGCTTGGGATCCTGAAATGGTGGTCGGAACCCATTACACCGCTACTACCGCCGCACAGTTATTAATGTATAACGGTACTTAAATAAACCGGTGTCGCTTCTGCGCAGTGTTCTTTCATATAAACTTCAATAATTATAAACGTAATATCGTAACGTCACGTCTGTGATCCCCGGTAAGTTAGACAGAGAAGTGAAGTACGAATACCTTTGTGTGAATCTGGTGCTATACACTGGGCACAAACGAGCCGCTACTAAAACACAGATAGGAAAATATAAATAGACAAAAAAATCCAATAGTATCCGACCCGGACATCGAACTCAGGACATCCCAATCCCAATCCCAACAATTATAATAAAAAAGAATCAAATTGAATTCTACAATTAATATACTTAAAAATGATTTTATTACACCTAAATTCTAATTTTGTCTCGAATTTACAATTCTGTAGGACACCGGCGTGAATAATGAATGCAGTACGAGTCTTAAGGTCGTACTGCGACCGGCTCTCGAGGGATGCGTCGTCGGCGCCGCGTCCTTCACGGGCACCTGTTGCAAACTGTCTGCCACAGAATATGCAATATGATAGTAGTTCCATTATCTGAAAATGAATATATAAGATGAAAATTAAAATAAAAAATATTTTTAACGCCATGAAAACAATTACATGATTAAAGTTTTAATAGTCTAGTGATTTATGCCAACGTTTTGTTACGCGGGCACATGGCAACTTCACATAGGTAGGTACAACTACGACAACAAAATATTTATGCATCATTTCAATATTCATTCAGTCAGCTACTTATTATCAATTGATGTGAATTAGCAACATTTACTATCAAGCAGGCCATCGGTTTTTCCGATTTAATTTAACAATTTCCAAATTTACGGCTACTATAAGCAAGTTAATGACGGCAGCGTTGTCGCAAGGTTTCCATAAATAGATATGCAAATATGTATAGGTTTATTTTGATTAAATAGGTTTCATTTTACATCACTTATATCATAGAAATTTAGAACACCTGTAGATGTCAATATATCGAAATCAAACGTAACACCACGCCTGAAATCCCCGAAGGGGTAGACAGAGGAGTGTAGTACACACCCACGATCCACCAGTTACGTTCCTTGGAATAGAGGATGAGTATATAGAAATCAAAATATTTAAAAGACACATTATTCACCACAACAATAATGTTATGGTATAAAGGATATAATATATTCAATATCGTTTAGAAATAATTACTGTGACAATTGGGAGCTTTACAGAAATGAACTAATTTTGGAACTTAACTTGTTTACGGAAGCATTAACAGTTTTCAATAAATCCGTGCCTTGTTTGTGCTTATTGTGATCTATTTATAGCAGGAACGTACATGGTGTCTCGAACTTTCTTCTAGTTCTAATAACATTATCTCTCTATCATGGCGCTAGCGCACGCACGTAAGCAA
>DWMG01002372.1:0-13358 GCA_018244855.1 Elbella merops
AATGCGAAATATCATTTGAACGGGAACACTGTACCTAAATATTAGGTGTGGTATGATTTCATAATGTCGCTTCATCTGATGTTGCCAGTAATGTATGCATACTCAGTGCTTACATTGTATTAAATGTGAATATTATATTCTGAATTAATTCTGAGAAAATTCTAACAGATGCATATTACGCTGTTTGCTCAACAGTATTTTGAAATGTCGATGTTATCCTATTAGATCTTACCCGCGCTAACGAGATATTTTACCGCCATTTCAGTGGCTTTTAATTAGTTCATTCGTTTTTGTGTCATAAGAAAACAAAGGAAGGTCAATAATTTTGTGGTCCATATTTTATAAAAGAATAGAGATAGATATTTCAGAAATAAATATTTCCGAAGAGCATTGTACATATGTATTCTCAATGCTATTTTGTATTTTATTCTATACAAATGTAATGACATAGAATTTAACATTTAAAAGGCACATAGATAGGCTTACAACATGTTAATTGATAATTGTATTAGGTATACCTAGGTTAGGCAGGCATCGAAATGATAACGAAGACTATTTAATTATTAAATTCTCTTATAGCATGTTAAAGCAGTACAGTCCACCCCACCATCTTCTCCCAACGCTCACTCTTCACCCCCTGTGAATAATTATTTATGAATGTAATATTAAACAGTTAATTTTATTTTTTCATTTTGGAAATGGCTCATAATTGACAACTTTTGTCGGCCTGAAACTGCCCCACAGGATGATCCTGAAATCATCTGAACCTGTATAAAACTCGATCTTTTACGATGTTTTCACATTGCTTGTAAATAGAGACCGTAAGACCGTAAATTGACAAATCGATGGCGAGGTTTTAATGTGTAGGTCGTAACTAATATTGATATACGTTATAAGGAATGTTTTATGAAATTTTCAGGACTCAGTAGTAGACTTGGTTATCGGCCTCGGTGTCCCAGCCTCGAAGCTGGTCATCAGTCTACCTGCGACTGCGCGTCAATTCCGCTTGCAAAACGAGACCCTTAGTACACCCGGTAGCCCCACTGAAGATGATGACCCCAAAGAGATCGATCAGGCAGAACTCTGCAGACAGCTGAGGAAGGGCAGGTGGACTTTAGAAAGAGATCAGGATCTGTCTGCTCCTTACGCCTTTAAGTAAGTTGTCTTTCTTTTTTTTTATTCATCCATAATATGAAGGTTATTGAGGTCATACAATCTTAAGGAAAAACATTTTTATTGCTACGACCACAAGCGAGTACCTACCAAAACATTTTTATTCTTACAAAACGTGAATTTAATATAAAGTTTTATTCCTATAGAAATCAGAACGGTAGTAAACGTAACTGGAGAAACGTGGGTGTGTACTACACTTCTCTACCTATCTCTTAGGAGATACAGGCGTGATGTTAAGTTTAGTTATTAACGCAACATTTCAAATACGAATCCCAAAGGAAAAGTATTTTTGGTTTTAAACGGTTCTTAGTTGTGAAACCTTACATCTTTAAAAGCCTACATGTCATAGAAATCCGAGTAGCAATATTTTCTTGATCGTCCCACAAACAACCAAAGTCATAAATATGAAGTTTACCATTTAGAATATTAGTAGGATATATTCTTATTAACCTTTACCATGTGGCTTATATTGTCTCCTAATGAAGTTTCCAATTAATACCGCCAAAATATATGGCATCTCCGCTACAGTTCCATACGTAACTTAATTGCTATATTATTTATTACTATTATGATGACTCTAATTTTTGTAATATTTGTATATACCATATAAATTGAAAAGGTAATATTTACGAATCTGTAGAAATGTGGTTATATCAGGACCAAGCATTGATCATTATTGTATGCTGATGGTATACCTAGCTACTGCTGATTATTTGTACACGCTGCTGGCTACAGTCATTTTAAGTTTTGTATTATTCAATACTATTGAATGTATCGTGAGTAATACATAATATTATATATATGCCGGTTTAACTCGAGTGTTTCTCAGGTTGGCCCGACTTGTTTCCGACATATATATTCCTTCAGAAGGACCTCGTATAGATAGGTTCGAAATTAGTAGAGCCATCTAGAAAAATATAGGTACGTGAGTTAAACCGATACCTATATAATCTTGTAGGTATATTACTATATAATCACGCCAGATCCCTTATGGAATAGGCAGAGAGTATCTAAGTGCTAAATATCTTTATCCATAGATATCTGAAGTGCTTCTTCTACACTCAAAAATATTTTCCCATACATTTTATAACATAATATATCTAAAACATGTATCTCTCTTTCTACAGGGATACAACCTGGATTTCCTTCGAAGACGCGTCATCAGTAGACGTGAAGGGAAAGTATGCGAGAGTCCGAGGATTAGCTGGTCTTGCACTGCACGGCGCAGACCGAGATACCGAGACACCCTGCGGTCCCACCTTAAAGGGATCCCTCACTAAGGTTCTCAACCAGCAGAGCAGGGCGCCGAGAGCGGCTGTTTTAAGGTAGGAAATCTGTTATGATTTCATATTATTATCATATGTAGATATTTCATATTTTTTAATACAGCGGGGTAATGCTAACCGTGTTTCGAGAGCCATGCATCACAAGAATATTTTAGATGAAGTTTTTGTGTTATAAATATTGATTTTTATTATTTCCGAAATGTTCAGTATTAACAATAATAATATTGATTATGTTATTTAAATAAGTATCCTTTAAATTTACGCCTTTGGGAAAATCCAAATAATTTTTAATTACATTGAAATCTGTACGATACGCAGCTCGTATCTACAACATGTGTGTCAGAAATAATGTTTATTATTATTGACATTTATACAGATCTCTGGAGACCGAGATCCTGTCAGCGCCAGGCCACGCCCGCGCCCTGGACGCTCTGCAAGTGTCCCCGTACCGCATCACGCAAGTCGTCGACTCCGACGGTGTCATACACTCTATTCGAGAGGTAATCCATCCCTTTAAAAGTCATTTTCAAGAGGCAACTGATCATTCTCAACATAACTTTCGAGGAATAACGGGTTTTTTTAAATAGTTTTCGTGTATTAATCGTTTTTTTTAATTCTTCGCCAGTAACGCCATCTATCGTTGTAGTTGAAATACTCGTGCTGGCAGTGTTGATAGGCAAAACTTTAGTTCCTAATTTTAGTGCCAGTTTGAACATTCATCTCTCTAGCCTGTCGTAACTATTTAACATCCACGTAACTGATTGAGCTATTATATTTATATATAATGAATCTAAGAAATCAGCAAACAATATCGTCAATGGCCACCCAAGTTTAGAGAAGACGTAGATATCCATCAACAAATATATCATTACAAGTACAATGACATCAATAGAAGTACAATTATATCACTAGAAGAATATTTGAATTTTTTTCCAGGATACCAGAACCGAGTTCTCTTGCTCCCGTCAAGGCTACTTCGTGCACCCGCGCTCCTGTGCGCGCTTCTACCGCTGTGTGAAGTTCGATCAGCTCTCGCCCGATTATACTGTGAGTACTTTATTCATAACATTTTTGAGTTTGGTTTTGCTTTTAATGGTGAATGTGTTTTTATTTTCACCCTGAATATTGATTTCCGCAACTTTATTGAAAGCGAGGGTAGTTCGGAAAGTTTAAATTTGAGCTCTACTGGACGCAAGACTCTGAAATCATACCTATATTTTACAGTTTAGTAGCAGCTACTTTAAAGCCTGCCTTTGTAATAGAACATAAAATGTTCAATATGTTTCCCAGTATGCAGTACGCTCCTAATAATGATGATAATAATCATGATCATCATCAGTTTGGCTCAGTCCACTTCTAGACCAATGCGTGCTCTAAGGAGCGTCATGGTGATGGCGCTCGTAATATTGGACGTGCTTTCTACATTGTTTATGTCAGGGTATTTCTAAACAGTGTGAAAGTTTCAGGCAAGTGTGTTGTATACTTTGACGATTCATTTGTTATGTTATACGTCTCAGCGTTGAATAGAACTGAGCCTTCATTGTTATTGCTTAAAGGTGTTCGAATTCGACTGCCCGGCGGGTCTGGCGTTCGATTCCCGCTACGAAGTGTGCGTGTGGCCGGGTAGCCTGGCCCACACGCAGGCCTGTCCCGGCTCCTCGGAAATCGCTCCCGTGCCCAGAACCCGCTTCCTGTGCCCTGACCACGAAGGTATGGTAACTGTAAACCTATTGCGATAAATTTTCACTCCTCTCATTAACTTATTATAGGCAATCTGGAGCATATTGATACTGTACTCGGTATTTAAAATATGTAACATAGCATCGACAACGCTATTCTCAATGTTACCTATGAGCAAAATTCGGAATATAATACCTGACATAAGCGGGCTTTCTCAATGAGATAATGTCAGTGTGATATATAAATCATTATCCCCATCATCAGCCTATCAAGTCCATTGCTGGACGTAGGCCTCCACAGCGGGTTTTTTGTCCATAATTGCCACACTGAAGATCGCAAAACATAGCTTCTCGGACCGGGTACCGCTGCTGCACGTACGCGGTCACGATGCCTAAGTAAGCCGGGTTTAGTCGCCTCTTGTAAGCTATATAAACACTGATAGTGTCAAATTGAACGTCATACAGTTCTTTTTGTCAAAACTAGATGCGAAAGAGAAACGAGAGTTATAGTCTGCATAAGTCGTTGCGCCTGTTTCAGGTAGCTGAATGACTCAGCCTAACCCCATATGGCCTAACTGGTTAGTGTTCTACGAGTATATGGGTACGAGTAAACAGACTGCGATGAACTAATTAATTTTGATTGGTGATTAATTTTGAACTTTGAACTGACTCATAAGGATATAAGTAATGTAGTTTAATCTCGTCAACAGCAGAAATAGATGCTGCAGGGATAACTCTCTGTCTCTACAGGCCAACTCGATACAGTTATACCTTAAGAAATGTTACTAAAGTTGGTTTTGTTTGTCCACAGGATACTACGCAGACCCAGAGAACTGTCGCTGGTTCTTCGCTTGTCTGGACCACGGCACGGCACCGCTGACTGCGTACGAGTTCCGCTGCCCCTTCGGTCTGGGCTTCGATGCCGCACGACTCAAATGCGACTGGCCCTGGCTGGTGCCCGCCTGCGGCAACATCGCTAGATACGAAGCTGAAGCTTATGGCTTCTCCGCTGCAACTCTTACTGGTATTAATACCTTTTTTTTATATTTGAGGTTATAAAATTTAGGCATTATTACCCTAATCACATTATTCAAAGGTGATTTAAGGTCCCATATTGAATGTCAAAGCCATGACCACTACCCAGTGCTATGTTCACAGGTTAGTTTCGGGCATGTTTGGATATACATTTGTTTTTGAAGTATTGTAAGTGACCTACAGATTTAAGCGGTGTAACGCACTCTCAAAAAAATGTCCAATTATTCTTTGTTCGAAGATATTGATACATTTTTACAAAAGTTTTCCAGCCATTCTTACAAAGCGCATTAAATAGGGTTTCTTTTTTGTAAACAATAGATAAGACTCAGTAATCATAGTAAAGGATTATATTTCTATTCCATAGTTAGTAAGGATCTATACGTTTCAATATTGCGCGAAGATTTATACATGCAGCATTGGGACATTAATGGGCTGTACTGATTTCGACCGATGAAATATCCATGGTATAGAATGATTATAAATAATATTGATTGATTTGTGATTTCTCAATACAGGTGCAGCTGGTTTCCGTGGCCAAACTGCCGATTCCGTCAACATCGCTGCTCATCAAAGTTTAATTTCTGGAGCTTCCTTGAATAACTTAGTGGGCATCCAGGGAGGTTTCTTGTCCAACGCTGATGCTTTGGACGCCAACTTCATTGCTTCGCAAGAATATAGCCCGGAGGCCTCCGGACAGGTGTTCAGAACGGAAACGACTGCCCCTGGCTTTACGACCAGTGGAATCACTTATAACGTAGAAGCGGACGCTTCTAATGATAACATAGGTCTGGTACAAGCCACTAGATACAACGGAGATGGAGAATATTCACAAGGGTCCTTAATATTGGACGATTATAGGCTACCAGCCGCATCTTCTTCGTCTTTAAATCGCGTAGCTGCCAATGCAGGGCAATACAAACAAGATAATACTGCTACAAGCGCAGCGTATTCAAAAACTACTTCAGGTCGAAGATACCAAACGGGAAAATACGTTAAAGACAATTCTGGACGTTACGTACATAATCCTGCTGGAGATCGCGCTTTACCATATAACCACGTCGACTCAATAGTGAAGCCTTATATACATGACGTGTCTAAATATAAACATACTCCGGACTATACAGATGGATCGCTTTACTATGACTCCAACATAAACAGATCTCCTGGTTATTACTATCCTAAACCAAGTATACCATTCGAAGACGGTGTTGTATACGGAGGAAGTGGAACTACATATGAATCTCAAGGATATACCGACACTGGTCCTTCAGGTGCTTACGTTGATTTTGGTACTTCCAATGGTGGATACAAATCTAGTGGAAGCTTATATAAAATTGAGGGTCAAGTCGGAGTATACACTGATGGCGGTACCTCCCAAATAAATGTTCATCAATATAACAGTTATAGCAACGCCGATTTGGGCACCTATGTAACTGATAATAAAGCTTACACTGGCGCTTCGCACACTTTGACCGCTGGGGCAATTAATGTGGGTTTGGTAGGAAAAACATCTTTAGTTGATGTTGACTACTACGACCAACGTAATTATCAATCTGGTCATCAAATTGTACATGAAAACGTCCAAGGTGGTCAAGTGAATTATGTTGATCAACCTGCGGTTTCCATCAGCCACACTGGTAGCGACAGCCACCATCTTGATGGCTACAGCTATGTTACCACACCAACGTCTTCTGGAGTCCCTACAACTGCTAGACCATTTGCCGCAACGACATCATTGCCAGCGGTCACTGCAACATACAAAACCACTTATCTCCCTGTTGAACCCAAAACAAGCGTGAAACAAGTTTTTGGATACACGCAACCAGCTATCACATACATCCAACCGACAGTAGTAGCTGTAAAAGAACAGTTCGTTACTCCTAAAGTCGAAGTAACTCACCACGATCAGGGATTGAATTACCAATATGAAACTAGGGATTATACTGACTCGGACAGTTATACGGGATCCATTAAGGAAACACAATCAACCGGATATGACTATTCCAAGCCTAGTACTCGATTCGAAGATGGTATTTCATACTCTACCTCCGCGCCAGCTGTATCTATTGCTACGTTCAAACCTCGTGGTTTTAGTCACAGCCAACAGACACTACACAAAGTTGAATCGACTGGTTACGAATATTCCAATCCGACACCAGTCACTGAAGTACCATTTAGGAAAGCCGTAGCATACACTGTAGGCGTTCCGTCAGACGTTCAACTCACAGGTTCTTACACGCCTTCATCTTACAGCCAACAAACTGTACATAAAGTAGAATCAAACAATGCCTATTTACCACCTGTAGCAGTTGCTGAAGGAGTAAGCTCTGGCGTAACTTACGAAGAACCCCAAACGGTGGTACACTACACGACAGCGCGACCTACTGTTGCAGTTCAACCAGTTGTGACATTTAGCAGTAGCACTCCTCAACCTGACGTCTACAGTCATCAAACTTTGCACAAAGTGGACTCGAGTAAAATCAGTACATATTCTCAAGACGATTCATCAGCTGGATATGAATACAATCAACCGAAAATTCAATTACAAGAAGAATCTAAATCTGGTTATCAATATTCCACTTCCGCACCTATTGTTACTTCCACATACAGAACTCCTAGCTACAGCCATCAAACTATACATAAAGTTCAGGCTTTAAGAATAGTTCCGTCTGCGACTCCAGTAACAGTTTACGAAAATCCTATTTTGAAGTTTACCGAAAGAGTTACTCCAGTATCCTTTGGAAGCACCGCTCAGTCGTACAGCCACCAGACTGTCCACCAAGCTAGTACTAGTCAAATAGAAGAAAATAAATCCGCCGGCTATGAATACACTGAGCCCAGAGTCACTTATGAAGAACCTAAGATTGTTCAATACACGACTGCTCAACCTGCAATTGCAATTCAATCTACTATATCCGCATACGTACCGCAAACGTTCAACCAGGAAACAATACATAAAGTTGATGCCAGTCAAATCAATACTAATTCGCAAGGTGAATCTGGATATGAATATACTAAACCGTCAATTAAATTCGAAACATCCACTCCAACACCCGTAGTTTCATCATACACTCCTCTTTCATTCGGCCAACAAACGATCCACAATGTTAACAGGCAGTATATCCCAGTGACATCCACATCTGGTCCTATAATTGACATAACATACAAACAACCTGAAGTTACTGTATATGAGAACCCTATTTTTAAATACACTCAAAAGGTGACTCCTGCACCGGCCGTCAGACCTACCGCTGAAATATTTACACAAACCTATAAACCAGTGCGTACGAAGGTCACTAGGCCTATCCAATACTCAACGGTAACTCAGGAACCTTATATACAAATTAACGAAGGATACACATACGATCAGCCCGAAATACAGAGAAATGTGGAAACGTTAAATACGCCAACCTACTCTGACGCTAGCGCTGTATCTCATCAAGTGTTCCATCAATCACATAGTCAATCCGATATTGGAAAGAATGCAGTGTTTGTCTCAACAACTCCGTCCACACTTCTGTATGAAAGCCATTACACTGATTATGAGTCCCCAAAACAAATTGAAACTTATAAAGCACCGGAATACATTCCACCAAAGACCGAATATCAGCAGACATACACCGTATCGACACCTTCCACCCCAGTCGTTTATCAGAGTTCTATAACGCATGATGCTCAAGAATACAATTACAAACTTAGTCAATACAATGCTCCCAAAAAGGTTGAATCTATACATTTTTCATCATTCCCTGGGACAACGATTACTACTAAATATAATCAAGTGGCATATCAGTCACCAGAGATTCAAGTGGGTTATAAAGCTGAAGAGTATTTGCCGCCGGTATCAACAACTGCTAGACCCGTGACAACGACTTACAGGCCGCGATTTTCTACCACCACAACACGTGAATACCTTTCTCCTACATCTGCACCCAAATATCAAGCACCGGAATATCTACCTGCAGAAAAAAATACTTATTTACCTGCTGTACAAAATACTTATCTACCCGCTGCAAAAAATACTTATTTACCCCCAGCGGACAATACTTACCTACCCCCAGCCCAAAATACTTATCTACCACCAGCAGATAATACTTATCTGCCCCCACCGTCTCCAACATCAAAGTCTTTAGAAGAATACTTGCTACCTGCTCGTAAAACTAGCGGAGCTAGTGTTGTTAGTTTTGATAACTTTGGATACGATAATGATGGCGAATCATTTGGCTCAAAACTTGGATACAACCCATATCAAGACACTGCACAAACTTATTTCACTGAACCATCGTCTACAGTAGCGCCTCTTCAAAGAAAACAAAACATTGTTGTTGAAACTGCGAAATCTCACGTGCTTGGTTTTGGAACCGTCGGACCTGATGCCGGATTAGTGTCTCCAGTAAGCTATACAACGTCGACACCTGTTATTTTATCGAGCGCCGACAACTCTTATTTGCCACCGAAGATCGTGTCATCAACTTACACACCTGAAATAGTTGAAGTCTCATCCCCTGCATCACGAAGGACCAGGCCTAAGTATGGAAGGCCTTTTGCTAAATCCACAACTCAAGAACCTGTATTCTACGAGTCTACAACAGAATACCAGGCGCCCGAGTACTTGCCACCATCCGAAGATACTCATGATACGATATATAAGAAATATCAAGTTTTTAATACCGACGACAGTTTCGTTTCCACCACCGCTGCTCCCTATAAGAGGAAACAGAATCTTGTCGTAGAAACAGCAAAATCCCATCTTCTTGGTTTTGGAACAGTTGGATCCGATGCTGGTATAATTTCGACCGCCACTTACACAACTGCAGCACCTATTGAATCATACAGTTCAACTTATTCACCAGTTAAGCAAGAATTAGTAGAAGCGTTCCCATCTCGTTCATCTTCTCGTAAAACTAAGCCCAAGGTCGCCGTCGTAACCAAACTAAACGATTTCAACCCGCTGCTTGTGAGAAAATTGGGCGCTGTTTGCAGTTGTCAATCCCCGGTTTTGGTGCTAAAAGGAAGGAGACCCAGCGGACATTCTCAACAAGAATCTAACGATCATAGCACTAGTTATGACGACTCCGGCCGTGGAGACATAAGCGACTATTCGAGTACGGTAGTGACTCCCACACCATTTGTCACGTCTACCTTCAATCCTATTATTGTACCAGATGACTCCTTCTATCAAGATTACCAGGAATCCAGCAACAATAATCTAGACATTATATCTAACGGTCAGACTTATCAAGATTCATACGTATCTAGCACTCCGATAATATCAACAACAGAGAAATTAGTTAGGATAAGACCGCGAGTGAAAGCTGTTACTGCAGCTCCTACTTATAAAACGATTTTACTTAATCAAGAAGTAACGCCCGCTGGTGTAGATGAAACAGCTGCATCTCCGGTGTTATACGAATCTAAATCCTTTGACCGCTATGGCCCCGGTGGATGGAGAAGCAGAGATGAAACTCTTCAAGGATCTGTAGACTGTAAGAGAGCCGGATTGTTCCGTCACCCGAAGCAATGTAACAAATTCTATGCTTGCAGATGGGACTGTACGAAGAAAAGGTTTACTCTTCACGTGTTTAACTGCCCAGTCCAATTGAGTTTCGATCCTAACCTTGGTGCTTGTAACTGGCCAAGCCAAGGACCCGCTTGCCAAGGCGATACGCTTCTCACTAATACACTTTGAGTTAGTTATGTAAAAGACCGTTCAACGAATCTCGATGTGCCATCGAAATTGTGATAGATGTGACCGCGATCCCACGATCTGTATTTGTTTATCAGAAATAATTAAGTTGATGGTTTGTGTCTCTCTTTTAATTCTATAGGCTTATTTATTTGTTTGATTGTTATAATGTTATTTTATAGTTATTTATTACTCATGCTCTTTGTAAAGCTTATGACCGCTAAGTATTCAGACGTTTTGGCAATATTGATTGAACATTAGTTACCAGTGTCTAGTTCATATAGTATGTAATGTTTTGTGAAACAATTAAGTCATATTTTTTGTACGTTTATAAATCATTGCGCTATAATGTAAATATATCATTTTATTCATATAAATTTTATTTTATTGTATGTCAATTAATAAAAGCATTGGATTAAAATTAAATGTTTAAAGTGACCGGCTTTTCAACTTCGATCAGAGCACCCTCATATTTTGCTAGCAAAGGTTTTACTTCTTCATCGAGAAATTCTGTTACTTGCTCCGGTGCCCTGCCAATGAAAGTAGATGCGTCCAAAATTTTGTCCAACTGAGGTATAATAGGTTCGAAATAACTATCTTTCTTGACACGTTCGATCAAATCATTGTCCTTTCCCTCCTGTTTCACGACAGTGCCAGCTTCATGTGAGAGAACACGAATTTTTTCATGGCACACTTGGCGGTCGCCGCCGACTTGCACCATAGCCATTATGATATTTTCCGTAGCCATAAACGGCAGCTCCTGCGCAATATGACGAGCAATGACTTTCGGGTACACAACCAAACCTTGGCAAATATTGAGGAGAGTGATTAAAGTCGCGTCAGCGGTCAAAAACCCTTCAGCTAATGTAATGCGACGGTTGGCGGAGTCATCTAGAGTACGTTCCAGCCATTGGACTGCGTGTGTATTTGCGGCGTTGGCGTGCAGCGTGATCAGATGACGAGCTAACGCACAACAACGTTCAGAACGCATTGGGTTCCTTTTGTAAGGCATAGCACTGGAACCAATCTGCGACTCTTCAAACGGCTCCTCGATCTCCTTTCTGGAAGCCAGGATGCGAATGTCTGAGCACATCTTGTGTATCGTTGTACCCAATCCGGAAAGAGCAGATATAACTTCGAGATCAACTTTTCGTGAGTAGGTTTGTCCAGTGACCAGGTAACGTTTGTCGAAACCGGCTAACTCCGCTACTCTTTTATCAAGCGCTTTCACTTTTGCTCCGTCTCCCTTAAACAGTTGTAAGAACGAGGCTTGTGTTCCCGTTGTGCCTTTCACACCTCGGAACCGTAAATCGCCTCGTGCACGAGAGAGAGCTCGTTCGTCCATAAGCAGATCGCTCAGCCACAAAGACGCTCGTTTCCCTACCGTCGTTAATTGAGCTGGCTGAAGATGAGTGAAGCCGAGGATCGGGAGCGACCTGAAAAATACAGATAGGGATAGGATCATAACATCTATATATTCTTAATTCTGGTCCTCAGGCCACATTTGCCCGGATGATTTCCTAAATGCTCTTGCGAATTAATTACTTCACACGCTTAAGAGAAGATAGTGAAGAATTCTTAAATTTGCAAGCGTTTTCATGACGTTTTCCTGCATCGTAATTAGCAGGTTACATTTAATGATTAATACACGAATAGTTTTTTATAGTCAGAGGATATGAACGGTTTCAGGGTTTATCCAATACCTTTTGCGAATATTATATATGAATTAAAAATAAATACTATACATACACAAAAACATAGTTTCTCGCCTTTTCCCCGTAGGAATTGACTATTAAATATAATTTTACCTCTTCTATTATTATATCATCATGCCAGTTTTCCGTTCGGGTCGAGCAGAAAGCACCAAATGTCAAATACATCTAATCTTACCGATCCGACGTGCTTTCTGTATATACGTAGATTTATTTGTCCACGAAAATTTGATTTTCTCTTTTACTTGAAACAAGTTTGTAATAAACATATAAATTACCAAGCATTAATTGACTGGCACAAACAGAACTGAAGTCATCCTTAAAGTGTAATGTCCAATGAATTCTAGAGTATCGCTAGCTTAATATCACATAGTGCTTAGGACTCTTACTTATACTCATCGGCAAACTTTGCAAGTTTGCTGATAACGGCAACCAGTCTGGGCAGCAGCAGATCTAGGCCATGCCGTAAGACCATTAGGTCGGTGTTGTCACCCACGTAACAGGAGGTCGCTCCGAGGTGAATGATGGGCGCCGCAGTCGGACATCGCTCGGCCAAGGTGTGGACGTGTGCCATAACATCGTGACGAACCTGAAAACAATAAACATTTTCTTTATATTTTGACTGGAAGAAGAGAACAGGATATAGCTAAACACAGAAGGCCCAGGACCGCGTGGAATGGTGTGATGGGTGAAATCGTGGATCATGCTAGGTCTACGTCCAGATCTTTACTTCGAAAGACCGCTGAACGAAATGATGGCAATATTATTTTGATTAAAGAAATTCTAA
>DWMG01002373.1:0-13357 GCA_018244855.1 Elbella merops
AGTCTCCGTAAGCGCTTATCTCGCTCTCGTGTGGTACATTGGCGCTGTTAAAAATGGACAGCTTAGTGTGATATCCTAATAGATGTTAGGGCTTCGCGTCTCACGTAACTACATATGTTATCGGAAAGTTGTAAAGTGTTTTAGCTTTAGTTTTACGAAGGACTTTCTCGTACTTATAAATGAGAACAGCCTGGATTTGATATTCACTTGGAGTGATTTGTGTTTATTTATTGTTTTTATCTCACGCCAAGTTTACATTCGCTAATGGACAAGAAAGAACCTTCGAGAATTTTGAAAAAAAAAATTTGCTTATAATCATAGTCTACCATGTTAACCAAGTATTAGTATTTTAATGGGCGTGATATGAACTCGATTTCGTATTTAAAACGTTTTTATGTACATAATTATAAAGAGTAATGAATCTTTTTTATAAAACAATTAATTTACATAACAGTCAATATCTAACAACTTACAAATTGGGACTGATCCAGAAAAATAACGAAGGGCACCAATTAAAATTCTTCTTAAACCATTTCGGTCACAGTTAGTATTTGAAGCTAAATAATGTCACAGTTACTGCGAATATTATAACTATTGCTGAAACTTTTTTATTTATCAAGATAATGTAGTTGTAGAACAAGCAATAGCACGGTATACAAAAATAGGAGAGTTGTGCTGAAGAAGGAATTGCTTAAACTTTTTCTAAACTTAAATTAAAATGGTTGTCGAAACAAAGAACATGCTTAACACATCACAAATATTTTATTTATTATTTTAAGTATTCCATTAGGTTTTTATAAAATATTCAATATTGGCAGGGAGGAATCCAAGCCAACGTGATTCCAGAAAAGATGACGGCCACCTTTGATATTCGACTTGCGCTGTCTGTGGACTTAGAAGGATTTGAAAATATGGTGAGTTCGAACCAAAAATAGTTTATATATCTTCGTAAATTCTAGTACTTGGAATTCGAAAGCCATTGCTTTCTATTGCCACGGATTTGTAAAATTTAGAGGTTTTAATATCAATGACACGGATTACTTACGTGAATACGCGATTTTATTTCTTTTTTCTCATTCGATTTTTTTCAAAATACCTTGTGTTAAAGTTCCCAAATTTTTATTTTTACTCAATATCATAGATCAAGCGTTGGTGCAGAGAAGCTGGCGAGGGAGTCACTCACGAGTTTATTCATAAAGGACCTTACGTACCTCCTACTAAGGTAGACGATTCGAATCCTTACTGGGTCGCAGTAAAATTAGCTTTGGAGCAACTGTGAGTAAAACTATGTTAGAAGACCTTGTACTAAAATTAAAAGCATTATTTCAGTTGGCACCCCATTTGCTTCAGAGGTTACCATAACTGTGGATCGTCCTGAAAATCCTAAGGGACATCTTAATGATAAAATCAAATATTAATTTGAAGGTCCAATACTGGCACCATAAAACGTTATTATGTATTTATAAATTATGTATAATCTAAAATGCGTAACTGAAATATAATCCTGTCTAGGAATCCACATATACAAATTTTAACCATTTTTTCCATGGAACATATGACGTAACTGGCGTAATGTGGGAGTACGACACTCCTCTGCCTGGCCCTTCGGGGAGGTGCGTGATATCAGTTCGCGAGAAAACCTCATCTAATTTTTTTGCCGATAACTTTCTTTAATATGCCCTTCGACACAATCTATATATTCTAAGATTTTTATTCTTAAAGTTCACATGGCGATTAAAGCTTGTTTTCAGTTTATTTTACTAATTTTTTTAATTTTCTAGCCGAGTGCCGTACCGCGTGCTGACGTTCCCGGGCGGCACGGACTCGCGCTACGTGCGCGCCGAGCGCGTGCCGGCGCTGGGGCTGTCGCCGCTGCGCCGCACGCGCCCCGCGCTGCACGAGCACGACGAGAGCGTGCCCGTGACCGTGTTCCTGGATGCCATCGACCACTACACGCAGATCCTCTCTCGTGTTGCCAATGTGTGATTTTCAGCAAATACTGCGTCTCGTGATGGAGAAATTTGATTTTAAAATTGATGCAATAAATACTCTTACAAATGAATGTTACATTTCTTTTCTGGTACTTTTCTGTTTAAATCTTTTGCTTTCGTAAGACAATGATTACTTATGCTTCGTCGATGAAAAAATAGCACTTTTCTTAATAGAGTATTTCTAGGCCGAAACATCAATATTTTTAAAACAGTTTTTCCTTAATTTTCATACAATTTTCACACTATATTGCTTCTTAATCGATTCAGAAATTTTAAATAAAAACGTAAAATAAAGACAGTCCGAGTTACTGGCACATATTACAATATTACTAAGAAAGATCCTTTTGATTTGCTCTAAAAAAATCCAGAAGAAATACACGGTACCTTCATTAATGCAGTATTCGTGATATTACCTATATTCCTAAACATAACATCACGCCTGTAATCCTCAAATAGGTATGAAAAGGACACTCCCACGTTCCACCAGTAACGTTTAAGTCCTGTTGAATAGGTGGTGAGCCTATTGCTATACCTACAACGGGTACAGGTCCAGACTCCGAGTCACTACTGGAAATTCTAAATTAGAAAAATCCAATAGTATCGGACCTGGGCTTTGAAACCAGGACCTCCTGATTGGCAATCGCGCTTGCAACCACTCAACCAATGAGGCAGTCAATACATTATTTGTATAGGCAGGCTATTATTCTTTTTATAAAAATATGTATATAGCGAAGTTCCGATCGTTCTGAGCACGAATTTCTACATGGGGGTGTTATTTAATAAAATGTTCCAAACGGAAAAGCTATCCAGATCATATGCAGCAATGCGGATGCGGATACGAGGCCGCGAATGTAACGCCGGCGAATTATTTCAGGAACACTCCCTTGAGTATAAATGGGGAATTTATTCAGTATAATACTTTTTTATATTTCGCCATCTGCGTACAAAAACAAAGAAAAAATAATAAACTTCATGCATTTTAAATTTTCTTAAGTATTGTAAAAGTGTAAATAACTGTATTTGTGTATTTGTTTTTGCGTTAAAACCTTTTAATTTATGTTTTGAGAATTCTTATTGATTAATTTCTTTATTTTACTTCTTGAGCACAAATTCTCAAAGTACTTTCTTTTTCAACAAACCTTAATAACAGTGCATTAATAATATCAATTGAATACTAATTAACTTTACGAGATGGTAAATTATTTTTGTGATTTTTAATCACAATTGAACCTTTTTTAAATAATACACTGTAATTATTTACTTTTTAATAATACAATTAGTTATCCTAACAACAAATCCAAAATTCTAGTGCAAATTTTTTTCTACAAAATGTAGCGAAATCTTCCAATTTTAAGTTAATTATGAAGAATTTAATCCAAATATAAAACTATTCTTCGTTTAAAAATTCAAGGAAGGCAAAAGCTTTTATATATTTCGAGCTTCTGTTATAGAAAAGCGAAGAGTTTTAGTAAAACGTTTTAAATTTCCAATTACAGTAGAAAAAGCTTTCCGCTTATTGTTAGCGAGTGTTGTTTGGCTCGTAAATACGCAAGCAACAAGCATTTAAGCCGAATGAGCGGGCTTAACAAGTTGAATATTCAATAAGAGATAGAGTATGTTATTCAGAACATGTTGAATTACATAACGTGGTACATTATATACGAGTAACATGTTACGTAGCTTGTAACTTTTGAAATCGGTACATTTACTCTGAACTAAATGTGTAACGCGGAGTATCTCCCGAGAGGCAGAAGTGTCGGAGTCCCCAATATCTTTGCATATTTATACGTGTGAAACTAAGATATTGTATATTATTTAATTCTAAGCAGATCTTGATTTTGTAATAGGTTTATTAAGTTCTCGCTATGCAATTAGAAGAATACTGCTTCTTTGAGAAATGTTCAATAAAGTACTTTGGCAAAGTATTTGGAAGAAAAGTCGAGTGGCTAAATCATCAGTCAAACGTTGAGAATCTCTTAGCGTCAAACTGTTTAAAAAATGTTATTTTCCGATAAAAATCTAGACCAATTCCTAACGCTGTATTTTCCTTGATAGATCGTTTTCGCTGTGCCAACACGCGAGAGATCGATTAAATCAATTTACTTAAAACTCTTCAATAATTCTCATAATATACATCAATTAATTTTCACAATATTCGTCAATAAGTTTCCATAATATTTTTCAATAAATTTCCATAGTACCTATTCTTCAATTTATTTCCACAATATTCTTAACCACGATTGGTTTATACTATTCTGCAGAAAATAGGTATTATTACTGTGAACCTTCAGTTAAATACCGTTTATATAAAGAACAACATAAAGTTTTCTCATGAATTATTTTATTACATCAGAGAGTCTTGTGAAAAAAAAACCTAACTTGCCGTTGCAAGTTCGTTAGCTTACTTTAACGATCATTTTATTGTGCCTGGCACGGAAATATTACATTACAATGAGCAAGTCCCGCGGTGAAGCGGTCTGAATTGATTAAATTTTCTTGAACTACTTGGATACTGGTAAATAAAAAATAGTTCAATTTCTTTTAATGAGGTATACTTTTAACATTCAACTCTAAATCAAGATACGTAGATCATGAACGATAAACACTAATGTAATTAGTTGAATCCTTATTTATTTTTAATAGGAATTGATTGTAGCCAGGGATACGAATTTTAAACAACTAAAAGTTGTGTCTGTCAAGACTGAATCTGCTTAAGCTGTCATATTTTTTAAGACCTCGAGTTAATTTTTTTTAAAAAAGTATTATAAGAGCGGGGTGTCAGCGCTGTCTTAGTTTCAGACAGTTTATAATGTTATAGACAGACAAAGACTGCAGGCTGGTGAGTCTTGAGTATCAGGTCCGGCATACCAGGGAATCATCATGCTCACAATTTATATGCCACTAAAGCACTCAACAGCAACTTAGCTTTTGCTGACGAAAAAACTGAGTTATATACATATGATAAAGTGGCTGGCAGCGGTTGGATGCGAAGAGCTGAAGTTCAAGCTCATTGGCGTGCTATTGGAGAGGCCTATGTCCAGTTGGGGACGGGAGTAGGCTGATAGTGATGATGATACATTTAATTGGTACAATTTAATGTAACCCTAGATAAAATCCATAAAATTACACCTACGTCTTAAAAACTATGCCAATATCATTTCGTATCAATATTGAGTGAACCAATATCAATCTTCCTGTTTGATATCCTTGTTTCGTAAATGGATTCCAGTTAGCAGAAAACCCTCGTTATGTTCAATTCGTTTGTACAACCGTCAAAACAGATTTGTAAATTGATTGATTTGAAAGCGTCACGACTCAATACATTTGTACCAGGCACGCGTAGCGCAGTGATTCATTCATCGAAAAAAGAATCAAAGCATAAATGTATACCTACGTATAAACTAAGTGTTGAATTATCTGGAACGCTTTTCAAAGTTTTAAATCAAGAAAATGGAGATATTTTTTGCTTTTAAATGGTGGTTCGGTGGTTTGTAACTGGTGAGCTGGAACTTTTGAGTTTGATTCTCTCCTTTGTGACTTTTAATGTAGTGAGTGGTAGATTTTGTTCTGTGTCTTTGGATACAAAGTATATATGTAAATTGTAACTATTATTGTAATGTACATAAGTACGTATATACAAATGTTTTAATTAATAGGAGCATGTTTTATAAGTATCCCATTCACTATAGTACAGACTGGTTAATACGGGATCAAACTTTGCGATATAAGTATACCGTCTGCCGTATACCAAATAATATGTGACCACACATATGGAGATATGACGCAAATTGCTCCAATATAGTCCGCGCTAAGCCAAAATTGAGTTGCAGTGTAATTCTTGTGAAGATTGCATACATATTTATCATATGACTTAACTTTACAAATGTATATAGTAACCGAATATTTTAGACGTACTCGGGCATCTGGGGTTATCCCTCGCACGCACCTCTAACATTACACAATTATTTATTCCACTGGAACATTAAAGGTATTCATCGTGAGGAAACCTGAATGCCCGAGCGCTATGCAAAAGTTTTTAACGTATATGAACTTTACTGATCAGTACTTGAGCAGCGTTGAATAGTATGACTTTAACCCTTCTTTAGCTCCTTCCAACAGCAGAACAATAAAAATATTGGCAGTGAGAGTTCATAAAATTAAAGCACTAACATCACTGAAACTATACGAGTCACTTCAAAAAAACATACATTTTTAACACCGGGATATAAGGTACTTATAGCTAGATAATCTTAATACTTTTAATAGTAGTACAAAAAATATTAATCTATGAAGAATTCTTATCCGTTATTTCATGGGACATATAACATTAGAAGTGAAAAGTAGATGCACTACGCTCCTCTGCTCACTCAGGTGAAATACAAGCGTTATCTTATAAAGCGATGTACGAGAGAAGGATATATGTATGTACATATGTTTCAAAGTCCAGTAGACACATAACATCACTACCTGCTCGGGTCTCGTAGCAGTCAATTAGCACTGACACTAATATTCATCGTTCTATCGTACCCCATTGATTCGATTTTGATTGAGACTCAAAGCTTCACGAGCTCCAACTAGCTTCAATCGTGACAAGCACGCCAGTCTCAATGAACGGTTCATCATTAAAGTGATTCAGAACTCAGATTCATACATGCCAGTTCACACTACAGCTGCGTGATGATGTAGGTTTACATCGGTATTCATA
The DNA here is from genome assembly GCA_018244855.1 of Elbella merops. Lineage (NCBI taxonomy): Eukaryota > Metazoa > Arthropoda > Insecta > Lepidoptera > Hesperiidae > Elbella > Elbella merops. The sequence continues at coordinate 6,697 of DWMG01002373.1, forward strand.
TATTATATTGCGTTTAGTTATTTGTAATTATAGTCTTTTATTTTAGCCTCTCAATATGAGAGGAGACCCATATTCCTACAGTGCGATTATAAATGGGTCGATTATTATTATTTATTTTAGTAAAGATGTTTTCGTATGATGACTCAGGACACGTCAACTTTAAACCTGTTTACTTGTGCCCGAATGGGGTCATAATTTTAAGTTATTTAACAATTAATATTATTATCATTATCATCAATCTATCTCAGCCCACTGCTGGACATGGCCTGCCCCAAAAGGGGGGTTTATGCCCGTGATCTCCACGCTGTGCATGCGGGTTGGAGAATATATCCAAGAATATATTCAACAATATATAGTAATTAATATTAGTAGTAATAAACAACATTATATATTAAAATTCTACTCAATAACGCTTGTACTCCAATAAGACTATTAAAGAGAAAATCAAATTTAATAATATAACTTAAACAATGAATAAACCAAAATAGTTACCTATGTTCTGACAGCCATTTGAGTATTATGAAATAATTCATTTTTAAATAACATATAAACATTATTTATCGAACTTATTTATATATCCTTCATTGTTGACAACAATTGGACAATTTAATGCCATTTCGCATTTTCTACCAGAATATAATGGAAATTAGGGGTAGGCATCTAATACATCCCAATTTTGAAACAATACAATGTTAACAATTGCATATAATTATATACGTACCTATATAATAATATAGAATATTAGATAAATATTTAACATGTACCTATATACGCATACATAATGTGTACTAGTTCTAATGCACTTTAACCTAAACAGATTGGTTAAAAAACTAACAAACACTAATTTAAAATACTCATACGATAAAATTGTTTGCAAATTTTACAAGTGACGTTACGCTTGACATATTGTGGAAACGAATATGCATAACTCGATGCTCATCAATATTCATCGGCATCCACATTCAATATCGAATGAGTTTTACGATAACACGAACGTTTTGTTCGCGAGATTACTTTTTTGTTTTTCTTTTTTATTATACCACAATGCGAAGAAATCCACTCCACAACCGTACATATATATTTTATGTTCGCGTTCCGTTTCACGCGTGTACACTAATGTTGCTGCTGTAATGCCTGTGTACGATACAGTAGTAACTTATTTATTAGCTATTTGCTGTATTTATATGGCAATGGATGAAATAAGCTACAATTATTATTATTATTAATACGAATAATTCTAATACCGCCGCCGGCAATCGTTTGTATTGAACATCAAGTAGCCTCAACATTTTTTTTGAAAATGGTTACAGATTTCTTACTATCTTTGATCATTAGAGTAGAACATAAATGGGGTCCTAGTATTCTCTGAGCTCTATTTATCATACTGCTGTCTAATAAGAACACAAGTGTAAAGAACTGTTACATAACTTTAAATATACAAAAATGATGGTCAACTTTACGAATATAAAATTCCATGCCAAAGTTCTTACCCGATTCCCGAAGTAAAAAATTTACTATGAAAGATAAATTACCTGTGAACAAATATAATAAGAATGATATAGTAAAATAATTAAAATTAATTAATAGAGACAAACTATTTTAATGTTTATATATATAACGTGACCTACGTACGAATTAAAAGATATTATGAATGACAAGAATCGACTTCAAGGACGGTTTAAAAAAAGCTTAACTATATTTCGTGTCAAATTAAAATGTGAATTAGCAATACTGGCCACTGAACATTACGTCCGTTTGCTATTTCTTTTTTATCTTCGTCCGTGTAATAACGAAATAAAATAGCCCCGAAACCCTAGGGATGGGGTCATAAATCTTTTAGGTACTTACCACACTAAAGACGACCATTTTTCATATAACTACAGCAATATAACGCTCCACAATACTTGACATTGAGATGGGCAAAATAGACAATGACGTACAACGTTTTACTACTTGTTGTATGAGTTATATTACATTATTTTAATAAAAGCGGCGAAAAAACTGTGAAGAGGATCGTGGTTGGTGGAAATCTTTAATTATTGTATACCCTTATAGGAAATAGGCGTGCTGATCTGAACTTATATACAACTTATATATATATTAGTCCTTACACACGGATTGACATAACAACCGCCTGGTGTCTTCTTAGTATAATATCAAGAGTTTGCAATAGAAGAAAATTGTTACCTACTATGGAAAAATATCGCATCAGACGAAAAACATGCAGGACAATAGAAACTTTAAAGTCAACTTTTATTTCGTAATTTTCTTATATTTCTCTAGTCTTTAATCTCTATTATTTTTTGTAATGGATAATAACCTGTCCAAAAAATTAAAAAAAAAAAAAAACAAGTTAAAGGCAATAATTTTTTTCTTAACGTTCACTCATCAAACCATGTCGAGTCGTTTCTTAAATTTACTAATCATATCCACGCTATGGCCCACGAATTCTCACCATTACAACCTTTCCCATCATCACCCATAAAATATAAAAAAAGGTAACGTAACATCACGTCTGTAATCCCCGAAAGGGTAGGCAGAGGAGTGCAGTACACCCCCACGTTTCACCAGTTACGTTTAAGTCCCACAATGGAATAGGTGGCCTATTGCTATACACCGGGCACACATCGTAGTAGAAAGTAGAAATTCTAAATTAGAAAAATCCAATAGTACCCCACCCGAGATTTGAACCCGGGACCTCCCGATCGGCAGTCGCGCTTGCAATCACTCGACCAACGAGGCAGTCATAAAATATACTGTGCTTTACATACGTGTACATTGTCCGATCCACATAGCTGATATCATAAAGCAAATTTGAATAGGCTGAAAGACGAGACATTATCTCGTTGACGTATGAAGACCCACACGATAAACGTCAACACCGGGGATTACATACAGGCGGACGTTATAAATATAAGACCCCGACATTCTTAGACACTAAACGTGAACGTTTTCATGTTGTAACCTAGGGTTGTCACTTTATACACTCTTATTTAATTTGTTTTAAATATTCCAGCCAAAAAAAATCTAATATGTGTGTAGTCTGCCAGGCCGCACTTGGCCAGCGTGGCAGACTGCGGCCTTAACCCTCTCAATATGAGGTGAGATCCATATTCCAACAGCGGAATGATAAAAGGGTAGAAAAGTTATTCATTATATTATTATTATTCCACCGACGCGTGGTACATATCAGTGTGACGAAATTGTTTCTGATATATGGTATGTATTTTATATTTGCTTAAATAAAAATATTTGATAAGAAACAGTCACTCGTAATTCATCATTCGTGACGGTGAATACAATTAAGTACAAGCTCAATACTAATAATCGAACGGTAAGCACTAACGAACATACGATGAATATAATAATTTTATAACAAATCTCCCACGTCAATACATAATTACGTATAGACGTATAGAGTTAGAGAAATCCTGACTGCAGAGCCGGGTGTCGAGGGTTCACGTTTTACCCAGTGCTAACAGTTATGTGATAATTACAAGTTGGTACTCTGTGACTCGATTTAAACAAAAACATCAAGTATAATATATTTATGTAACGCACATTTTGTCAGCGATCTGGTCACAATAGATCAGGTCCTGTCTAGTTTATAATCTGACGGCCGTATAGGAAATATTCCAAGATACTTATTTAATAGATAAAATGAATTGAGAACTAAATGGATGAAAAAAAAATGATTTTTTTGCCTACGCAATAAAATAGTTATGTATGTTCAACCCTACCGCCAACGGGAAGTTCGTTCTCACTTCAACTGATATTGCTGGTGATTTACCGTCTGTTTTGACGTACAACTTGAACAAGTAAATTTCTGTTCAGAAGTTTCTATTTCTAAGCAAAAATAAACTGCGTAGTAAATATCATATCAGCGAGTATGGGGAAAAGTAAGGATTGTAATTATGATAGCGGACTTTACGCAGTTGCAGGGAAAATACATGCCCAGCTGTAGAACAGTGAAGGGCTTCAATCGAAACGATTGACGGTTGTATCGTAAACCAGTCTGATTCTTAAAAGCCAGCAGAAAATGATGATGATAAATCCGAGATACAGCTGATAATTTAGAACCCAGGAGCGTTTAAGAATGTTAGGTTAACAGTATCTCGGGACGTTAGCATTTAGTTTCCCAAATTATTTTTTAATAATACGTATAATGTTCGTTCATCTCTGTCTGAAGTTTATATTAACAGCATTTTTTGTACTTCAAGATTAAACGTATTATGAAATATAAAATAAATTTATAAATAAAAATTATTTTACGGTACTGCATTGTAACGTTACAATATGTACAAGAATTATGTAATAAACCGAATGTATATTGTGTAATATTTAACACGGATAAAACTACCAAATGGATCACACCACAACAGCATGCGAGTTACCGCAGACGGACATGTCTGATTTATTTATATGTATACATATTTCCGTGAGAATTGTACCTGCTGTTTTATATGAATAAAACAATATTTCAGTTGAAATTCTATACCGTCCTACCACAGGGCACGTATGTCCACCGTTGCTGTCAATAAAAGATTAAACGAAATACAAAAGAACGTAACATCACGCCTATAATCCTCGAAGGGATACGCAGAAGAATCTAGTACACTCCTACGTTCCATCAGTAACGTTTATGTCTAATGAAATAGGTGGTGAGCCTATTGCCATACACCGGGCACAGATCCAGGCTCCGAGTCACTTCTAGGAATTCTAAATTAGAAAAATCCAATAATATCCGACCCGGGATTTAAGCCCAGGACCTTCCGTTCGGCAGTCGCGCTTGCAAAACTACTCGACCAATGAAGCAGTCTACAAAAGAAAGTATGTACAAAAACACATATTTAACTAATTCGCTGAACCTTACCTTTAAAGAATCGGTCGTAACTGTACATTTTTAATTTAACATGAATATTATCGTCGTTAGAAATTATAATAAAATTGTTATAGCACATAGAAAGCCATAAAAAATGTATAATTAACATGAATTAAACCATCATAACGCACCCAGTTAAGCTGTTAGTTAGCGGTAACTAAAACTGTTAACATATTTAATCACGCCGAAGAACAGTGGAGGCGATATAAGCGGTTATTGAGTTCTAGTTAATTCTCCTTCAAGATTCTATCGACCTATCTGTAGAATAAAGTTACTTCTTCATAATCGTTACTTTACATATATAACTTTGTTCTACGGATAGGTCGGCTATATTAACAACGAAAATATTTCCATTCAATTATGTATGTTGAATAATTCAATATTGCTTATTAGATATGTATTGTATGTAATGGCAATATTATAAACAAATACAGGCTGATGTGATGATAATAATAAATTATAAGTATTATATATTAAGTCCGCCTTTTTATTCCTGTACTATTTTGTAAGGTTTAAATAAAGAATAAATAAATAAAAAATAAAATAATATCTGAAACATTTTGTACACTATTTGATCCTTATCTAACGAAATTAATTGACTGATTAATAATTAATGTTCTAATTGATTTTGAAATGATTAAGGATGTGATAATAGTAAATCATTTGCTTTAAAACTGACGAGCTTCATAGTGTTCAAGAGTTTATGGGTTCTGCATAATATGTCTGTCTGTCACCTGAAGTTTACCGACAGAAACCCTGTTATTGTGGCAGACTTCGGCCTAATCTTCGCCTCCTGAGGTAAGTGTGAAACAAGAGGATGGGAAAAGAGTTGATGATAGGAACATAACTCACCAATATGTAAATTAATAATGCTATAAATACTATCATCAATTATCATCACGCGTATATTTTCCGAAAACGATAGGCAGAGGAGTGAAAAACACTCTAATTCGTCACTATTTATATTATACATCTCATGAAGTACGAAATAAGCCTACTGCTGTATTTTTCCACCAGTGCATTTATTTTATTTTTTTCTTATAACATTTTAATGAGGGGATCTATGAAAGGAAACTTATCGAGGAACGCACTTAGAAAGTACATCCACCACACCTTGAGAAGTTAGAAAATTGTCTCGATTGTCAAACTCTTTCACCGTGATGGCAGCAAGACTAAATTTAATAACACTGCCATTGCCGCGCTACGAAGAAGAGAAGGAGAAAAAGATATTAAAGGCATGTTAGACGACCAATCTAAGAAATGTGACATTTTAACTTAAAAGCCTATCTTCATTTTTACTAAAAGGCACGAACACGAAATGGCACTAAGACAAATAATTTCGCTAAGAACACTGGATTGAGTATACAAATATTAGTAAATTAATTTAGGTTCAACTGTTTAATATTTATAAAAGGAAATGTGCGAATTTATCACGTTGATTTGCAAATTTGTTTCTTACACAAAGAAAATACATTTATAGCTAACGAATTCATTAATAACAAATTGTAACAGAAATGAAGTATGAAGTAACAATTGACGTTTTGTAACATAATAAATAAAGAAACCGATGGAATCCAATATTGACACAGGAACAAGAAGTGAATTTAGAATAAATTTAAATATAGAACTCACTATTCAGTCTCAACTGAGGATCCAATGCTTTGTAAAGATATTTCTGTTACAAAGAAATATGTATTTCTGCTTTGGTTCTTTTTATAGCGAAAGACTTTTTAGACAGATAATTTAAAAGTTAAAATACCACGTAGTCAGCAACATATC
>DWMG01002374.1:0-13354 GCA_018244855.1 Elbella merops
ATATATTTTCTAAGGTGTGTGAAGTCTGCCAACCCGCACTTGGCCAGCGTGGCATACTATGGCCTTAACCCTCTCAACATGAGAGGAGACCCGTATTCCAACAGTGGAATTGTAGTGGGTTGGAAAAATTTATGGTATAAAAGTATTATTATAATAAACATTGTATATGAAATATAATGATCTGATAAACTACTGGAGGTAGGAATTTGACACCATAATTGTAATCTTTATGGTTCAGTCAAAGTTAGAGACTCAGGTCACTTGTGGTTATAGCTCGGCCGAGCGTTCGCTTAACATGTATGTATATAGTACGACTGTACGAAGCTCGCAGGGATCGAGACGAACTGCTCCGAAAGCGGACGAATATGTAAGCAGCTGTTTGTGAGAAGATATCAAGTCTCAAACTTATGTTTCTTCTTCAGTTACCATAAACCTATAGTTTCAATGATAAAAATTCCTGAATAACCTACATGTATGCTAAGATAATAAAAATATTTTAAGCGATATTAACTTCTCATTTATTCAATAAAAGAAAAAAAAATGTTTTCTTATCGGTCACCACGCTCAAAAGGTGTAACTTGAATTAATACCAAAGAAAAAAGCGCGACAGGCTCCGAGTACCGCATTTTATTTTATATTCTTCTTCTGATTTATCCTCCTCGCTGTCTTCGTCAATGACTTATCTTTGTTAAAAAAAGTGTTGAGTATTGCTCTTGATATGGTGAGCCTGAGTGCTAGATAGAAAATTATTGCAGCAACGTGTAAACAACAACCGATTGTCCTAAGTCCATTTGCACATTCAAATCAATATCTGGATATTCCACTCCATCCAATCGTGCTTGATTTATATTATTCAATTAAATGTCTGTAAACTTTTCTTCCGATATGACTGTACTTGGGCCTTCAATATAATATATTGAACAAAAAAAAAAACACCAATATATTGGTGTTTTTTCTGACAAACTGAATAGTTATAATATCTAATTCTTCCATTATCTTAGCTAAATACGGTATTGCTTGTTTATATTGATAACAACCCGAAAATAAAAGTTTTAAGTCTTTTCGGTCATTTCTAGAAAATCCATTAAATCACAAGATATAATTGTCTCTAATGGAAGTTCCTTTGCTGCCAACCATTTTATCTGCTCCTTCCTTATTAAATTCTATCATTTCAACAATTCATCTGAATACTATATCATACATTCATGGCAATAGGCTCACCACCTATTCCATGGGACTTAAATGTAACTGGTCGAACGTGGGAGTGTACTACACTCCTCTGCCACCCTTTCGGGGATTACAGGCGTGATGTTACTTTGTTGTACTGTTTTTTTTTAAATATAGAAATAGGCTCACGTTAGGCTGCAATCTCACTTGATGGAAAGCAAGATGCAGCTGTGAAGAAATGAAGCAATCCTATAAAAACTACCCACTCTGGGAAGCATTTTACTGTCGAATTTCTGGTCAAGTATTCATATATTTCTGTTTCAGCATTCCGTGTACTGCTTCTACTGACCAACGAATTTTTGTGACGTACCTTGAAGCACTAGGTTGTCGTTGATAAACGATTTCGTTTACCTGTTAGTGCCGGCATCAATACTTGAGAACCTTTTTCCTCTAAGTGCGCTAGAACGGCACAAAATCCTCGATTGTCAACAATAGTATCACCGGGTTCTAACAAGTTGCAGACACCGTCGGGAGAAGCGATAATTTCTTTCATTATATTAGCATCATTCATGTTGACCTGAAATGACCCCAGCATATCATCTATGTATCCATTTGTTGTACAAATAGTAAATGGTTTACATAGTAGTACTTTTTTGGATATGCGTTATTAGAGCTATTTTGATGACGAGCATATTATGTACCATCGCAAATCAAGAAAATCTTATCATTTAGATCAGCGTAACAATGTTTTAACAAGGGTGACGAATTATTTTGAATAAGATTACCCGGGAACATAAATATTCTTTAAAACGTAGTTGTATTATATTTAAACAATAACCACGTCGCGCTGATTTGATTGTAATAGTGACAATAATGCTTACAAAATGATTGAAGACATAATAAAATAACACTTTTAATAATATTGTTTTTTGTATTGTATGTTATTTTTTCGCGTATAATAATCGTATAAGCTCCGTTTGTGCTGTTTAAAAAATAAAAACATTAAAATAAATAAAAAATTATACGAAAAATTGGATTTCAATTTTTTTCAATATGGCGTACCATTTAGTAAGATTTGAAAAACTTATAATCCCATAGGAAATTGGCTGAGGAAATAAAAAAAAATTGTTTCGTAATTTTTGCCAAAAGTGCATAATAGTTAAAAATCGAATTAAAAATAAATCATCGTCTTTTCAAGGATTTTGTAGCCCAATATAGATCTTAATTTTTGTCCTAGAAGCTACCATGAGTCCTAAAAACATGTTAAAAACTCAAATCAATCGACTAACGAATTTCTGAGAAAAATATGTATTTTTTTTCATTTTCAGTTTTTTTCGATTTTCTCACAAACGGTAATAGGTAAAGACCTGAAATTTGAAGAATCAAAGTATCTTGTTAGTACCATGAAACAAACCCTGAAATGAATCAAGAATTTTTATTAGTTATTCGGAGTCTGGATGCGTGCCCAGTGTATGGCAATAGGCTCACCACGTATTCCATTGTGGGACTTAAACGTAACTGGTGAAAGGTGGGGGTTTACTACACTGCTCTGCCTACCCCTTCGGGATTACAGGCGTTATTTCACGTACGTTTTTTTAACATTTTTTTTTCGACTCTAAAATGTGGCACGTACTTGACTCTGCTGATTAGATTTAATATTTTTTGTAAAAAGAATAAAATAGTATTGTAGAGATTGTTGAACGCATAGTGAAGGGCAAGTTATACAGTGAAACTGTTTTTTGTGGCATTTCTTTTTTTTTTGTAAAATACGGAATTTTAGAAGTAAAACTTCTTTGGGCGCAACTAGACGGTAACACACATTTTTTTCAGACGGAAATAACGCTCAGTATTCTATAATCTGTATAGATAGTTTCCGCTCTATAAAAGTAGCAACGTGTAATGATGGTCGTATTTGTCATATACTCCACGCTTCTTGGCATAAACGTGAACTAATGGCGAAGATTATAATAAATTACGATTACTTATTTCTATTTTTTTCAAACGGATGCATTGTGAATAGCAATATAGTAAATAAACAATTATCGGTTTTAAAAGAATTGTTTTGAATTGCACAGCAATTTGTTTGAAATCTCCAAGTGATTTTGTTTTATTTATTACTTTTGTAATAAATAAATGAATACATTATTTATGATTTTTTTGATATTTGCAACATTCTCTGATATTCAATAACAAGTTATATTGACATGCCGATTAAAGCTTCAATTTCTTACTCTCAATTATTTTATTAAGTCAGTGAAATTTTTTTATAAATAATATGAGTATAACGATATATCAGTTGTTATAAACTCTAATATGAATAATAAATACAATTGAATTATAAAATGATTTTTTTTTCCAGATAAAGTTTAATCATTTCAGTGATATGTACGCGTATCTTTCATAGTACTAATTACGATTGAATTTTATAGAATTAGACCTTGATCTTTGAAAGGACTATTGTACAACACTGAAGCTGTAAAAAAATGGACTTGATCAGTTGGGTTGTTCGGGGGTTATCGTGATCACGTACAGAATTCACACATACAGATCAACGAACATCCAAGAATGACATTTTTAAGCAGTTTTTTAATTATTGTAATTAATATAATTTGTATTAAAAATGTGATGGGTATTAAACAAAGTGGTTCTTCTTGACATTTATGAGTATATTTTATTTAACAAGTGCAATATACAATTAATAGATAGATTTTTAAATAAATAGATACATTTTTAGTTCGCCAAATCACTTAATTGTCGTAAAGCGATATTAAAGCACGAATTCACGTGCTTTTCTTAAAAGGCGTGCAATTACTTAAAGAATAACATAAGTTAGCAAAATCTTAAACAGAGTCTAAAATGATTCATAAAATTATGTAGTTTAATTAGATCACTTATTGGATTAGAATTTTTTAGAAAATACTGACAGTAATCACTATAACTCCAATAAAAATGTGTTTTTATACTATTTTATTTAAATCTATTTACCAAGTATTTGGGAACACAAGAATACAAAATTTAAGTTTTGATATTGTTTCGTATGTTTATAATGTAGAAAATGTCTATAATGTAGGAAACAACTTAGAATATGGCGGTAAGAGTTAAGACATGACATGAGTATAATATGCAATTTTACTGCAAGATAATAATGAATACAGAGTCAATGTGTGATTGAAAGAAACTATTAAAATTTAAGTTGACACCTGAACTTCCTGACGAAGACTTTCCATGTTCGAACTGATTAATATATGTACTATTTCTTTCTCTAATTCTTGAATCAACTCTTTCCTTTGTTTTTTGACAAGAATGTATTGCCGTTCTGTTGTCTCAGCTCTTCAGTTACTTCTATGTGGTTGACAAGTAAATTTTGAAGGAATGCAGCCTGCTGTCACGTGTATCTGTGAGACTGATCCCATCGGGTTATACTGCATATAGTTTTCAATATCATTCGGTAACTGAAATTTAAATGAAACATATAAAACATAGAAGGAGACATTGGGAAGGTAATCCCCAACTTCAAAATGTGTGTTTTTAATAAGTTTAAATATCGAGCAACTTTATAATGGTTTAGAAACTAAGCGGAATCTATAAACTTAAGTAAATACTTACGTCAAAGTGATCTTCACAGAAATAAAGCTGAGTATGGGGTATTTCTTATTGTTTTATTATAAGTAACGAATATAAATAACTTGTCCGGGCTTTTTATAGACGTGTTAGTTGACATAGGCTCTGCACAACATCTATACGGTCTCGAACTCTATTTTACAACTGTTGAAACACTCATAAAGCCAAACCAATAACGTAGCGTTCAATGTGTACATGGAACTGGTCGAACCGTCATGTCTTACGCTACACCATGATACTTTAAATTGCAAGTAAAATGCAATTTTTTAATGTTAATTACTTATTTTAAAAATATGATACACATTGTATTATTAATATTTGTCACTGTTCTATTCTATAATAATATGATTGGTGCGATTGGTAGCATTGTTGAGTAGGGATGTGAAATAATCGATTTTTGCCTAAGTCGATTATTATATTTTATGATCGATGATCGATTTTTATTAACGATTTTTATAGTCATATTATTCGATTTTTAGTAGATTGATTATTTAAATTAAGCGTTTTAATCGATTTTCAGAATCGTATCTATACGACAGATGAAAAAATCTTGTAGTAAGTTTAAATTTTATAAACAGCGCCATCTATGCCCTGGATTTCGAATGAAGTTCATACGTGGACATTTGTGCTAATAATTATTATTTTATTGTTCAAACTTGAAGAATACCAAAAGATTTGTATTTTAGTTTACTTTTTTGACTATATATAGTAGCCGTTCAGTTTTTTTTAATTTTCATTTTGAGTATTTATTTTTAAAACTAGTCTAATGTAAAATAAGACTGGGAATTTATGGCATTTCTTTTTATTTGATTTACATTTTAGTTTTTGAGACAATAAGTTTGTAATTTTGTTGGGATGTTCATCATTTCATTTTTATTATCATAAATAAAACATTTAATAGCCATAAAATTTGTATCAATAATGCTATTTGGTTTTCTAATTTTTTTACCTTGAAATTTTAAAGGAACATTGCGTTTGATTTTTATTTTTGAATTGGTATTTTTTTTTTATCATATAATTTTATTTAATTTTAATGTGATAAATTGTTAATATGAATCTTCTAAGTTTATTATTGGAACATGAAAAGCATATTATATTAATTACGTTTACTGCGTTCAGAGGTTCCAAAAAAAACCAAACTTACTGCAATTAATTTAATTAATAAAAATTACAATATGAACTTATAATTAGGTCTAGTCTAATTCCTATCGATGTCAGATTAGGAATCGACTAATTACATTCTAATGGCTAAAATCTAGCTAACCTAAGTAAGGATTCGTTCGATGCTGGAACTACATTCTTACTATTCTAACTACTAAGATGATACTGACTGAACTGAAACTGAATTCAGCCGAACACCCCTCTTGATATTAACATGGTCTTTTATTAAGTGTAATCGAGGCCACGTTAGATGGGGTAATCTGCATCACCAGCGAATTGCCATCCGGCACGAGGTAATGTTGCGACAGGAAGTGACGACCCAGCGGTTTGGATATTGCGATATAGCTGCGCGCGTGTATCGATAGTTGAAGCGACGTCAGCGATCTTCATTCTTGCCAGTCCGCCGGTTTGGGGTAGGCAGGTTGCGTAACACACGTCAAAATCAATGTGTGTGTTGTGTTGTAGCACAACGTACAACCACGTCACATAAAAAATATTTTTATGTCGCTACGTTCTATAACGGCAAATTTATTATTAATTTATATCATAAAAGGTTAATTATTGGTTAGTTATGTCATTGCGCGTATCGCCAAACCACTACAAAATTACTACCGGCATTCTACAAAATTCTGTTGGGCAATGTGTGAAGGTACTCGTTGCTACGAGTACATCCTGAGCGACGTTTACGCTTTGAAAAGTGCAGATTCACTACGAAAGTAAGTTTTATTATGAATATTTTTGGGTATATTTGTTACACCTATAATTATCTTTTGTGCGAATTCGCCCTAACTGAGATATAGTTACTTGTAACTTTCGACTCGAATAAAGCTAATAAATAATACTTTCGATACCTACCTACATAAGAATGTTGATTTGATACTTGTGGATTACACTGATTAATCTAGCTTTTGATGGTATGTGTGATAGGTATATATTTGACACACTTTTGACTTGAACAGTTGTTTTTTCTGTGTTTCCATATCTTGTTATTCACATAGAAAAAGAAAAATACCTACCTGTGTGAGTTGAGTAATATAGATTAGGTATACAAGTTATTGCCTTATATCATAACTTTAGTAATATACGTAATATAGGTAGTATTAGTTTGATGGTATAGATTATTTCATTTTACGTATAATAATCTTGCAACTATTGAGATTTTTATTCATTTGTTTGTTTTAGATGGATAAAAGAAAAATATGTAGAAAAAAGTCTCTAGAATTTTTGAAGATGCTTTGTCATCACAGGAAACTCCTCATGAACCGTTTAGTGATGACGGAGAATACGGAAGCGATGAATATTATGATCCGACTTGACTTGACATGACTTTGTGCAATTAATAAAAAAAAACATGTGCAAGGAACTTTTATTAACGTCGACGTGTACTGACGGTTGTGAAAAATTCAGTTTTGTTAGTACCTAAATGTGACCAGTGTTGAACGTTTATAAATGTCGATTTCATTTGTATGGAGCAGGTATGTGCCATATAATGAAATTGGTTGAGGTCGTTTGCACCGCCGAAAGTGTTAAATTAATTTTTTTATTACGAAAAACACAAAAATCTTGACAATATTACCGAATGCACAGTCATCGTCAATTTTTTTATAATTACAAGATTTACGATGTTAATTAAATTTCGGAACATCTAATCATTCAAACGTTTAATGGTTAACTACTCCAATTACACTCACTCAAATCACATTAGATACAGAGAAACGAAATAAATGATAAAAAAAATTCAGCTGTCAGTTACTTTATCAACAATATGATAATACCACTTAGCTCATAAAAGTCTTGATTTATGTTTGGTTTACTACGAATAGATGAAGCGATATTAACATTGACCTAAAACTCCAATGCCCCTCCTCAGCCATTCCGATCACGTAGATCTGGAATATTCCCGCCCAGGATCTCGCTGTACGAAGGCTAAATACTTTCTACATGCGCAAAATTTACATAAAAATATTCCATACTCGTGAAAATACAATTTTTTAAGCTTTTTGTCCTGTAACTACATAAGATGCAAATATTGGGTAGAGCTTTTAATATACGATAGTACATTTTTGGGTGTTAACGATTTATCTGATGTTAGTAACCATAGACAAGGGAGCATTTATTTAATCAAAATTGCTTTCAGCCAATTCCTATTATGATTTATCAACAAATATGATAGCTGATACTAGTTATTAAGTGACATATTCTACGGAAAAACTAAAACGTTGGTCTACGTAAATAATGGGTCAAATTTTATCAACTGTGGCTCTAATGTAGATGTTCGATGTAAATAATTAAATTGCCACTTCTTACTTGAATGACACTGGATAAACATACGGAAGTAATTCCCATACCAAGAAACATCTCGAAATAAAAAATATTTTTTATTGAAATTACACAATGTATAAAAGAGAACACGCTTTATACTATACCGTTTTGTTAAACCTATCTGTTACAGCTATGCGCTCCGGCTATGCGTTACGACTATGCGCTACGGCTATGCGCTACGGCTATTCGTTACAGCTATACGCTACGGCTATTCGCTACGAGTATGAGCCACGGCTATGGGCTACGGTTATGAGCTACGGCTCTCCGCTAAGGCTACATATTACACTAATACGTTGTGGCTTTCCGCTAAGTCTAGATTCGCGAAGAACCTAACAGTTTCATTGTTGAAGCTCACTCGTTTCTAAACTTTATTGTTAGCTTGGCACTCATTAAATCCTGTAAGATATCTTCGCATGTTCCCAACATAAACTGGCAATTTACTGGTGTCTTCACTAAGCCGCGCTACATTTAAAGGCGCTTTTAGAGAAATAATCGCTTTTACTTGTATGGAGACCCTAATAAAAGCATTTCGAGTACATTATCAAAAATACTCTACAACCAAATGACCTAGTAAAGATCCATTTTACGTAATAGAAGAAGACTCAACTATTAGGTAATCCGGTAATCTGTTGATAAATGGTCGCAGCAATCCGTAACCATTTATAACCGATCCCCGAACGAACAAATATGCTACATGAAAATATTCATAATCGTGTAGCTACCCCTAAGTATGAAATTAAACTTGTTTCTCGTCTAACAAGAATGTATGTGCCCAGCAGCAAATTTAACAAAATGCAACTGATACACCATAACAGAGTAATAATGAAAAAACAAACAGAAAATATAAATAACTTGGAAAAACACTACACTAGGCCGTCTGGTCTAATGTAAGCAAGTCTGCATAACCGGACGACGATTAATAAACTATATAATATATGTAAATATGTACTTACATCAATACTTATTTCTTTATACCTAGACACAATAAATTGACATATTATTGCCTATGTCCAGCAGTGGCCGGGAACAGGCTGAAGATAAAGATAATGATGACATAAATTTAATCCACGACCGCTAGTTGATCAGTCAGGTTCATTATGTACTGGACCAATGCGGCAGTATCATCACAGAGCTCTGCAACCCCACAACCCGCATGCCCAGCGTGGGGATTATCTGCAAAAACATCTCAGAGGCGGCAGCTTAAAAAAGTTGCTAGCGGTTATGATAATCTTATAAGCAATCAATTTATATCACAGGCTGATGACAACTCTACATAAACAGGGTAAAAGTAGTAATTAGGTATGTATCTATGAAGTACTAAGCCAAGTTAATGCTTAAAGTAAAAGTTTCTATAATTACCTATAAATTAACCTAGCCCCAATAGCGTATCAAAAGATCGTTAGGCCCCGAAGATCCCTTATTAAGTACAATTAACTGCGCTTAAATCGACTCGTGCCCTCTGCTTTCCGGTCACGTGGGGCAATAAAGTTCCCGGCGTACAGCTATCAACGTGCAAGCGAAATATGTGAGCTTTGACCTTTGCGCGCGTCTTTTTCCATAAATTAGAAGCCCAAAGGTTAAGGTTCAAGTTTTTTTTAAAGTAACATCACGTCTGTAATCCCTGAAGAGGTAGGTATACCAGTGTAGTACACTCTCATGCTCACCAGTTACGTTTTCGTTCCACAGTGGAATAGCTTGTGAGCTTATTGCTATACATTGGAATTAGACCCACACTCCGAGCCAATGCTAGAAAATCAATCTGAAAATCGACCTTCCGATCGACAGTTATGCTTGCAACTCGACCAACGAGGCAGTGAACGTAGCAGTGGAAAAATAGTATTCTCCATAATGCTCTGTAAGGCTTATCAAGTCTGCCTGCTTGCACCTACATGACTGGCAATCACAACAATCGGTAAATATTTTGTTGTACTATATAATATATGAACTAGAAAATCATTGCTTGTGAATGTCTCAATGGTGTAGCATTAATTGAAACAACAATAAACATTAGTAAATGTTCATTTGCAGTACACAGTGTATATAAAACATTCCAACTAACTCGTATCAAATATTTCATACAGAAGCTGGTAGTCCACGCACTGAGAAAAATGAATCGCTTGTAATTCTTTGCCGTAGTTTGTTTGTTTTTCTAAGATATATCACAGCAATTCCCGCATAATTGAACAGACGCCAAAATCTCAGCTTTAATACTCAAGTTGCCGGGGGTATCCTCTTGAAGAGATTATGGCTGGATCTTGTATAAACAAGAGAGGTTTAAGCGACAGATTAAAGAGCGTAATGGAATTAAATATTGTCACTGCGACGGTCCTATACAAACGAAGATCTGTTCCTTTGGTAACGGAAATTCTTATTCTTTGTTCTTCATTTAACTGTGTATTTCTCTGATATTGATGTGGATTACTACACAATCGTTTTCTTATAAAAATTTTACTACGTAGGAGCTAATCGACTTGCTGTCTATCGATGCTGCAGTCGCAGCAGGCTTGGATCATGCGAGGTCTCCGATACCACAAAAGTAGTACCTGAGATTACCCGAAGATGACTACCATACTTTATAAAATAGAACGCTACGTTGCAAGCATTACTGTAAGGGGTTCCAAACACCATCTCAGGAACCCAAGCCAACCTCACCTGCACGTGGTGCACCCTGCTATAACAGACGAGGCTCTGGTGACCGGCTGATTGCGGTATAGTTCAGCCTAAATAGACACAGCTAAATGCCCTGGCCGCCGACGGGCAGCAGCGTCGGCGGTGCGAAAAGCTGTGCCCTGCTATCCAACCCGCATGCCCAGCGTGGAGATTACGAGCATAAACCCCCATTGGGGAAGGCCTATGTCCAGCAGTGGACTGAGATAGGCTGATGATGATGATTATGACTTGAGTATTTATGGGTACGCAAGATATTCCGCGAAGAGCTGTATTATTTTCACCTCTACATACTTTTGCTATGTGAAGTAGCAACTCTTTCCTAATATGAACATAAATATGTTTATTCCTAATTTGTACACAAATTAATGTCGCGTGCCCAACAGAAATGGTTGGCGACATGTATGCTACGAGCAAATATAAATGTATTTTTATGTAGGAATCTCATTAATGTTGTTAGGAGAGTCATATGCCTTTCACGTGTAGAGTTGGCATTATATTACACCTGTGCATAAGTTAACTCCCTTGAAGCCTTCACTGACTCGGTTTTGTTCCTGCCCACCACGCAAGTTCTCTGTTGACCTCGTTCCCTGTTTTCCTTTTCATATAATTCCTTTCTGTTGTCGTTTTAAAGTTCTACATACTTTCATTATGGAATACGTAATCAATTATTCCAGAAGAGTCTTCGATAGTAACGAAGCAAGGATCGTAAATTATGGCCACTGCGTCTTCTGTAGGAAGCGAAATCTGAATAAATGCATCTTGATAAAGTAACATTTCCATCATCACTGGCTAACTATGCTCACACTATTTCGACTATTCTTCTTCAATGTATCTCAAGAACGAGATGTGTAGAAATCAACCAGTCTACGCACGGAGCTCGCGCGTAGCAAACATGTCAATGTAAGAGCTGCAATTTCTCACGAGTACTGTGTACATATTATGTTTTTAATTATAATAACTGTGAAGTATAAACCTACATTTTCTCTTCCTCGCCCGGGATTGGCTGGGAGGGAATGTCACGAGAAATTAAATACGGCTATGTACTTTTTAATAAGGAAGTTAATCATAAAATGAATTAATATAAATCGATAAATACAGCAGCAACCACATCCATACGAGGTAAGCTGGTGATGAGGCTCTGATACAAACATGCTTTGCCTTGTACTAACGTGGCTCGGGAGTACATACATATATTGCTCGAGTAGCGTCAAGATTTATACAGCAGTAAATATAAAACATGTAATGCGCATAGTTTAAATTTATAATATTATAAATACGCCCACGTACTTATCGAAAGCCTGACGGAAATTATACATCGTTAAAATAAATGTCACTACATTGGTGTGATTACTAGATCTACATTGTTGTAGAGTAAAGCTTACAGCGGGGATAATTTATGGGTTGTCTCCGAGTTGCCGGGTTAAGGGCCGTTTTTATGGTTTCTTTGACGGGGAACGAACTGTGGCTGTTGTTGTTGGAACAATGTTAGTGAAATCATGGCGACACACTGTACGAGCATATGTGTAAAACTTTATTTCCAGCTCCATTATTTAGTTCGTGTGAAACAATAATTCGCATTGTTGAGAAGATTCACTGTTAGGAATATAATTTTTTATGTCGAATCTTAGCTGAGAAAGAGGTCGATGCCTAAAATGAACTTTTGTTTATAAGACACTATTACCAGACAAGTGTTTTTACCCTTGTCATTGTGAATTGAGACCGTGTTTAAGAGTGGAACGATAAAAGGGTTCAGCCGTCAGATTCGAAATTGAAAGACTACTTTAATTAACTAAAACAAGTAATAAATAGGTTGATTTTAAAAAATAACACCTTTTCTTAATTAATTGGAATGCAACTTATAAACCATAATGAAAATATTTGACTCTAGGCAGAGTCAACATAGAGCTATCGTTAACTATTAAGTTCTAGATGTTCCTCAAGTTTTCACGGTTAATTGGCCTTGTGGGTGTTTAACAGTTTGTTATCGCAGTTTAATTATTTAACGATGTCATATATCTTTTCGGGCGCGCCAAGGACGTCACTCGCTTTTCTATTTCCATGGCGAATCAAACGCAAGAGTCCGTATATTTTACCATAGAAATAGTAAATTCTAGAAAGGGCAAAACCTCTTATACGTATATTTTACAGGAAACAAACATTCAAAACTCATGTCAAATCTGGTTCCCTTTTTGCGGTAAAGCGTAAAATAAACCTGAAGTGCGTAAATAGACGACGTCATCGACGAGGAAAAAATACTTCAAATGTAGCGATGCCTTGTTTTACAATAACAAAAGTACATCATACCTAGTTTATAATTACATTAGGCTAATTGTCTAATATCTCTTTCCCACAGACCTGCCGTGCTTTTTCTATTTTCATCACTCTCTTCAAATACTTCTACTCTGTAAAGTTA
>DWMG01002375.1:0-13354 GCA_018244855.1 Elbella merops
GGCCGGAGACCCTTGTTGACAGTGAAGAGTTAAAGGTGATCGTGGAAGCGGATCCATCCCAAACCACTTCAGAGCTAGCGGCAGGCTTCGATGTAAGTGACAAAACAATTTTTATTAGTTTAAAACGAATTGGAAAATTGAAAAATCTCGATAAGTGGGCACCGTATGAACTAAGTGAAGCACACCAACAAACATGCGTTGAGTGCTGCGTCACATTACTCAACCGTCACAATAACGAGCGAATTTTGAATCGTGTCATTACATAAGATGAAAAGTGGATCGCGTACGACAAGCGGAAACGCTCATCACAATGGTTGAACTTAGGTGTACCATCCAAATCCTGTCCCTGAGAAAGTTGACTCAGAAAAAGGTACTGGTGAGCGTTTGGTGGTCTAGTGCTGGTATCGTGCACTACAGCTTCCTGAGATCTGGCCAGACAATTACTGCAGAAGTGTACTGTCAACAATTGGAAATTATAATGGAAAAGCTAGCCGTTAAACAACCTAGACTGGTCAATTGCTCCAGTCCACTACTGCTTCACGACAGCTCTAGGCCCCATACTTCAAAACAGACGATTGCTAAATTGGAAGAGCTGCAGTTGGAACATCCAACCAACCAACACGACCAACTAGGCAGTCAATTTGTTAGATTAGAATTGTAATTATGTATATTCTATAAATTTTAATGATTAATTTATGAGTATATTATAAGTAAGTAGGTATATTATTGTATAAATTATTGTGTTAACTATTGTAAGTGGTTTTATGTGATAGTATTAATAAATAACCAGTAAATAATATTTTTTGGTCTCGACATAGTCCAAAGGATTAACATACTGAAATGGCAGGTCACATTTGCAGCAAAACCCATAACCGTTAGGGTAAACGTGTTCGGGATGGATATCACGCCTCGGCAAACATACCGTAGGGCCCCCTCCATCTAGGTGGAGTGACGATATATGCAAAATGGCTAACAGTGGTTGAATGCGAAGGATTGAAGATCCAGCTTAGTGGCTTGCCATTGGAGAGACCTATGTCGAGCAGTGGACGGAACTAGCATCATGATGATAATGATGGTGAGGGTGAAACAAATAATTAAATAATCTAATTTTTTATTCAATGGTAACAATCATTTATTTATTTTTTCTTTATTGCAACACAAAAGACGGACTTAATGCCTAATGGCATTCTCGACCAGTTAACCTTTGGCGATGGTACAAAATAATTTGCGGCAGGCGTTATCGATTTTAAATTATATAAAAATAAAGTAATAAAAAATCTCTACATCTACACATAATAATAGCGCCAACAAGCGGTGTAGATCTTTCGATTCGGATGCAAGTAATGCGACGGGTGTCACGCCTATTCGTAACAGCGTAACATAAATTAAGTTTTAGAAAATCTCATTTCTTATTTCGGAGTTCATATTGGATATTTATACAATTTAACGGAAGATAGTGGTTCATATTATTACACCGTGGGATTATTTTAACACATTTTTTTTTAACAAAGTACCTGAACGCGGCTTACAGGTAGTGCGATTTAGTAGAAATTATCACGTAGCGAAAAGCCGTATGCTGTGTGTGTGCGTGTATTAGTAGAAGAGCTGGTAGACATTTTTGGGTAGGCATTTGAGGCATTCTGAAAATTTGTCACACACCTCTCCCATAATATCCTAATATAGAAATGCAGACCTGGCTGGAGAGTAGCGGTCTTTTAACAACCCCTGAATATAAAACATGTAAATTTTTTTATTGCAAAAAACTTTTTGGTTCAAAGCATGCGTGAATATTGTTTTATTATTCCAATTATATATGTAGTACGTGGTTAAAGTATGTATGTGGTCAAATTGAGAGTAGATTAATATTGTTGGTCTTTGATGTATTACAAACACCTTAAATTGAATTAAATAAACCATTTACTATTTACGCTCCCATTGTCAACGTCAGACATGAGGCGGATTGTTGTCAATAAGTAGCACGGAGGAAAGATTTATATAAGCATAGTCTTTGACTTTAGAACCTAGATTACGCTCAAACGGATTTTTTTATGATTTATGATCGAAATTCGATCGCTACTGGGCAAGTAGTAGTTATCATAAGCCAATAATTTCTATGATAGAACATAATGATGGGATTTAAGAATTTCTTTCCATTTTTATCATATTCATATTCATATTATAATGTATACTGTACAATTTTATATATAATTTCTTATGAATAAATATTTTTACTGAAATATTGATTGAAACTTTCTCTTGTAATTTGTTCCTTTAGATTATTTTCCTTGAAAAATTAATATAAAACTCACTTCGGATTATATCCGGAGTTGAAGAAAAATGTAAGGAACTTCGTTCCTGGCGGGGGTCCCGCGACCGCACATTTTTTTATTTTATTTCCATATAATAAAAGTATTAAGACGATAAATTAAATATCTGCTACACATTTTATGGTCCACTTTTGGCACTTGTGTCATTTGTAATTGCAGGTTTATTCCTTCATATTTCTCCAGTATGGGTAAACTCACGCGTTTTGATTGTTGTTTTTATCTGTGTTTTAACGCTACCATTATGGTCTTCGACGAAGTTTGATGCTTGTTACCTTACGATGATACGAGTATTTGGAGTGAACTGCTTAACTCTGAAGCGTAAAACTGCTCGTGCCACATACAGTTACATAATGAAAAGCTCGCCGCATTTGACGGAGCTTAAATTAACAGAACGATTGTGATCTTTACTGGTCTTACGTCGACAAAGAACTAACCAAGAAAAATGAATCCTACTATAAAGTTAATTAAAAATCGCGAGTTTTTGAGGATGAATGGATGGGTCTATGTTTCTCTATCACGCAAAAAATATTGAATAAATGGTAATGAAACTTTACAGTCGTTTAGTTCACATGTAATTTACAAGGATTTTACAGTACAACATATCACTATTATGAATATTGTTTATTTTACTAAAATTATTTTTATTCTAAATGAATTTCAGTAAGACGCAAAAAAACATTTTGAATAAATATTTACATGTATGTACTCATGTGCAATTGCATATGACGCGAAATTCAGCTACGTTGTAGCACTAACTGCTACACCGTAGAACGATATCCTACGCCGTAACTCCGTAAACTACACGTAACTGTATCCCTTCTGTTTAATACTTTGGTCAAAAACTAAACTGTATAATGCACCGTTACGCACAGGACTCGATATGTTGACTACCTGAGTACCACTGCCGGAGTCATCACTTCACACGCCACTTTACTAATACTCGCCTGCCGCTCTCAGCATGCTACCAATGGAGACTTTCGAGCTGTTCTTTACCATTCCTATTTTAATATTATAAAAGTCTTCAGTGGCGTAATTGAATAAATGTGTAATATAAAATTCAATAAATTCTATAATTAGAACTCTATAACTACTAAGAAATGATGATTGTAAAAGAAGCACCTCAGGTCTGTAAGGATAGAGATATTTGATACCAGCACTGCCAAACTACGACGACGTGAGATTACAATAATAATGAGCATTGTGTTACAAGTTATAATCTCAAGGGTGGACTTTGAAAAACTGTTTTCCGTTGTTATAAAAGGTTTTTTTGACATTCCGAAGGAACACGCCCTGTGGATGAACATGCAATTTACCCGACGGCGACGTCCGAGGCCTTCGAGATGCAACCGCGCGCTTTTCACGCGGATACATCCTTCGTGTTCTGTAAGCCAAAACGTTAGTTGCTTCTATGTGCTTCGTTGTGATTGTATAGTGCAATATTATTTATGTGTTATATTTAAGTATATGTAATCATAGTAGACTGACGTTGTGTTATTATGACGTGTAGGTACGTAGCTTATTTTGTACTGTTAATGTGCAAAATGTGTAGAATGTAATGTGTATCGTATTCATGGTTTGGAGTACTTTTGACATGTAGTACATATATATTTAATTACAATACTATAACGTTTGCGCGGGGTGCATTAATTTTATCAAAATAGTTTACGTAACAAATACAGTTTAAGAATTTTAGAGTTTTAAGACGTACTTCGTACTTGGAAGTTCAAACTACCCATTTACATATTGAACATACATATCTTAGTCGTTTAGTTCCTTACGGGACTTGGCGTGAATATACTATTTTAATAATTTATGATAAACTACTTATTTGCTTTGTTATTTGTTTAATGTTACTTAGATTTTTCTTATTTTATGGGTTAAAATGTTTTTCTAATTTCGTAAATTGTGTTACTAAAGCACCGATAACAGAATACTGTTATCGGTGGTAGCAAATATACACTCCAATGACCAATAGATCATTGGAGGTGTATATTTGCTAAGGGGTTACTAAGTTACAGTTTAATGTTAAGCTACATATATTTATAAATTATATTTTTCGTCTGTTAGTGTGGTGCTTTAGGCAAAGTGTTTCATTATATTACTTCTCAAATAGCAAAATGTCTATGAATGTACAAACTTATAGTATGACTTTGCCCACTTCGGAAAATTTATAAAGAGTACAATGAACAATTACAAAAATCTTTGCCACCATTTCCATGAACTTTTATGAAAACTATATAATTTGTAAAGGCAAATCATAATCTGCTTCTAGTTACCCCTAAGTTACTTCAGTTACAAAGAACTTTAGGACGTTAAATTTGTTTCACCAGAAACCCTCGCGAGAAGATGTGGACTGCCGGTAAGCAATGCTGCTATACTGCTGGTATTCGTTTAAGACCAGGGAAGTCTTCAAGTGCCAATCATCATGCCCTGACCACCGAATCCTCCAGATGAAGTCATTTCAATAATGAAGCTTTAATTGTATATAACTCGCTTGAGGCCTTTTCGAACCCTAAGCACGGTAAAGGGCTTGTGTCATACGATACTCGTGTGAGTCTGTCATATTTTTAATTCACAAGATTACAGAAATAACATATGACGTACTTAAAATTGTTAATTAATATTCCATATTTTTTGATATTCTCATATGTAGTGGGAAACTTAATATTAATTAGATTAAGTAATAAAATAGTCAAACTTTAATGTATATTATAGAAAAATAACGCAAAAAGGAGATGTACTATCATAATACTAAGATCAAAAATAATATTTAATGAATGTTATCAGATATATGAACCTGAATAAACGTAAATTGATCGTTAACCGTAAATCTATATAATTGCCCTGCGTCAGTTACCACTAGTCTAGCTGCGCTTTCAGCATATTCGAAACACGATAGAAAGAAATAAAATGCTTTAAAACTAAACCAATAGTGCTGAATGTTAACGTACAGGGTGTGACTGTTACTGTTGTCGCGACCATTTGATAGTCAACTATTTGTTCCAAGAGTGCCACTTGTCAGAATGGAATTTGCGCTATCTACAGTCCAATTGTCAGGTCGTGATTGCCATCCACTATAATCTTAATCTCAAGCTGTCTGCCTACAATTTCGTAGATGGTAGCTAGACACTGGTTTTCCGTCATCTACGTTCACATCGAATTCATTATCATCATCACGATTTTCTTGTAAGTTGAGGTATTTTAAGGCGTTTCCGCAATTTGTATAACTTACATAACCCCAGGCGACACTATATGATTTGTATGTCCCAACAGGTCTACTCAAAAATACGCGTCCACATCAAATTCAGATTAGCCATCCAGGTATGTACCCAGTTACAGCCTTTACTTGATACACGGAGTCGATTGAGACCAAATATCCAGACTACGGTTGAAATGAGCTTTGCGCGAGAATGGATAAGTTAAAGTGCCCTTTAAACATATTTCGCTTTTATTATGGCTAGCGACTTCGTAAAATAAACTAAAAACAAATCCTAAAGAATAACGTCTCAAAATCCATTGTAACAAAAACCTTTCGAAAACAACTTTTGTACTTAACTTTAATAAAAACATTTTATCTAAATAATGTCAAAGTTTTCATTGTGACAACTTATATTTTAACCGCTCAAGTTTACGACATAAAAGATATAAAAGTTAATGAAATAAAAATCATCTTACACCTTGTTTACTTTTTCTCTAACTAAAATGCTTTAGCTTTAGAACTCGTAGGCATCTTTTGAACTAATTAAGAAAAACTGTTTAATAATATACAACGAAGAATTATCTATTACGTGATTTCTAATTTAAATAAGTCGGTAGATACGCAACCTTGGAATGTATTCGTATATATTTATGATCTTATTAGTATTGTAAAAAAATTAAAAATACGACCTGAGATGATAGATGTATCCCTAATATAAATGCCTTAGTCTATCTAAATGTAGTGTACCTCCTTCGCATTAGAATGTCAAAGCGCACAACATCAAAACTTAAACTACGTATTTTATCTTAACTCGTGGTTGTTAAGCTGCTTAAGTTACACCACAAACAAATACGTCATTAGAGTAATTAATTCACAAACATTAAGTAAAATACCATGTTCAAAACTGTTTAGCCGAGAGGGGTAATAATGATAAATATAATTTTATATTATATGCAAATTTTTGTAATAATACTAATAACACAATAATTTATTATTCACATTTTTATTACTTGAGTAGACTTTGAAATGGGATCATTCGAGTACCTATATTCTTTCTGTAATATTATGATGTTTAAATAATAGGAAAGGTTATTGTAACGATTGTTTGCATTAGTAGTAATGAATGTAAGAGACGCACGTCAGGCTGTAACGACATACTTGACACTCGATACCCTCTACCTACCCTAGAAGAGACCTGGAGTAATGATATAATGATCATAACATTAATAAAATATGCGCGCCATTAGTATAGCAATTGCGATGTAAAACTGCTAAGCGCGATATTTTTAATGCTCGGCTGCTTATTAGCTGTCTACAAACTGTAGAATTCGTAAATCATTGCATCAGAGAAGCCTAGAACTCATGCATTACAAGATTATTATTAAACCAAAATGTTATTAAATTATAATGAAACTAGGAGATATATAACTTATTTAAGTACCTATACTCAATTTGTGCCATAAAATGTGGGGTGGATACTGCGGCTTGGCACACGTAGCCTAGGACGAGCTCCGGCTAGGTGGAGTGACGGTATACTCGTGCGCAACGTGCCTGGCAGTGGTTGGATGCGAAGAGCGATCTCAGTGTCGTGCTATTGGAAAGGCCTAGCTAGATATGTGCCCAGTCATGTTGAAAATTTCATTGTTTTTCTTACATATGTATACATAGAGGTAGATTCAGCATTGATATTTTAGATTCTTTCATTTCTATTATTATAAATCATATTTATATTCTTGATACCGCACTGTGATTGTTAATTATTTTTCAACTGATGAATCTTAGTTGTATATTCTGCTTAAGACCGAGGAAAATGGAGAGCGATTATCCAAGTTGAGGAAATCGACACAGGAAGGAGGAAGGGGATTTACATATTAATTCAAAAGACGTGTTGTGTGACCCCGCAGGGCTTATCATCGTCATCCATTATCAGCCTATTTCCGTCCAATACTGGACAAAGGCACGCCCCTTGACGAGCTGAACATCGAGCTCAGGGTTACATGAGAGTAGATAAATAGCGACTGGTGTATTTGTCAATATTAATGCGCATTTTTTTGCAATTGATCCAGTATTTATCATGTTATATTGTTACATACGAACAAACAGTGCAACAATAATTGTATGTCAATGCCAATAGCTTTGTTTTCTGCAGTTTTCAATTGTTTTATTTTATTTTATTTTGCGACATGCGACGTGCAGCTCTCCACTGTTATTGCCTGAACTAAAGCTATTTCAAAAATATTTATTGCGAATGGCGGATAATTTCTTATCGCAGCATTGGCACTGAAATTACATTAGATACATATGTTTAGAATTTCTAAAATAAAATATGTCAATTAACCCTACTGTTTTCATTAATTGCCTAACGACACTGTGCATTTACAGATTATTTATTTACCAAATAACACCATATCAATGAACTATCACAATGACATACAATGACGATATGCAACTGGTCTTCCCTAGTAGTAAACTTGAACTCAGATTCAGGGCACATATATTATATCTGCCATATATCTCAGGTAGACAGCTCCGGTAGCTTTGTAAGGACATTCATTACAAACGATTCTTCGTACTTGGATGTGAAATCCAGGTGTTCGGAGTGCAAGACTGGACGTAAGTCATGGAGCTATCTATAATAACAATATAAAAGAATGGCTGAATCATTTGTCCATAAGGAATGGTTAGTTCGAAAGCAATTGCGATTACAAAGCAAAGGAAGCTCAATAATGAATAATCTCCGCGTCGTCACAGAAATACGATTACAATTCTCGAGCACTATATTATATGTTGTTATAGGATTCGCTATTTAGGTTGGTGTTCATTTCAGTTTATAATGAATAGGAATAATGCTGCTGTTTCTTGAACACAAAAGATTTTGCACGGGATCGTCTCGTAGAAGTTATCACGGTTTGTCATACTGTTAAGACTCCTTACGTAGCATTGAAATTATTGTTAGTTTGTTTTCGCACAGACTACAGTTTGATTTGTATGTACTCATATATTTATTACCCATTATAGTCCTTGCATTTTCGCATATGTAATTTTGTGAATAAGTGAGTGTAGCATCAAAATATGTGTGAACTAATCTTGTCCTGGTCATGGAAACTAGTAAAATGAGTAAAAAAAGTGCATCCTCTTAAATGACACACAGAGAGAGAGAGAGAGAGAGTGCGAGAGACATCACACGCATGTACACATACACTCACGCGCATATATATAGGTGTACATTTGTTGTTTTAGACTACTTCATTGTAAACGCGACTACTGATCGACTGACTTCAATTTCTATCTCGTTAAAATTTCGAGCAGTGACTCGGAGTCTAGTGCGTAGGTTATTGTTGGCGATGGGTTTAACTGATAACTGGTGGTGCAGGGGAGATCTGAACAGGAGACGGCGTAGGACGGCCTCCGGCCAGATGGGCAAGCAATCTGCAAAAGATTGCAGACATTAGCATGGCCGGGCGCGATAGCATCAGGGGAAGCCTATGTCCCGCAGTGGACTGGGATAGGCTGCTGATGATAATTATTACTATTGTTAAGGGTATTTCTAATTGCAAAATATAAAAGTAGTTTATATACTGATATATTTATATAATTATTTTGTTTTATTATTGATATAGCTTATTGACATTATTAATATTTCTTATCAATCCACGTCACATACTCAGATTATCTCAATCCACTGTTGGAAAAGCCCTCCCCGAAGGAGGATTCCATCCATAATTGTTACACTGGGCATGCGGCTTGAGATTGCAGAGGACAGATTCTTGTACCACCAATGACTTGACGGTATTTGACTTTGTTTATTTCATAGTTAACCTTTAAAGTCACTGATTACGATTTCTTTCACTGATTTTGGGAGAGTTGAACTGATTGTCAAGTTACCAAGAAGTAATGTTATGAAAATAGAAGTCGCGATGGTTACTACATAGATCAATGGCGTTATAGTTATAATGGTCAATGAAAATAGCGCTACGCTTCTGCGATCATGCTTTGTGATTCAATGCAAGTTAGATCTTAATTATGTCATTTTTACGTATAAAACAAGCTAAAATACTTCCAGTCTTCTATATGTCTAACATTTTAAGTTTTTTTTAATAATCCCATTCATAGTAAGCTTTTTAAGTACATTCTGAATAAATATTGCAGATATTAAATGTACACTATTAAGAAACATGCTTTGCTTTTCAAGATTTGCTTTTCTTGCATTACAGTAAGTAAATAAATCGATATATCGGGACAGCTGAACATGCCAATTTAATTATAAACTAGGCAGTCTTTCCTACAGTAACTAGATAAACGCTAACTACATACAATCATATAACTATGTAAGTACGTAGGTTCTTTTCTACGCCCAGACGGAACAAATACTTGTGCTTATTACACAAATATTGATCTCAGGTTGGAATCAGATCCATGGCCTCCGACTCAGCTGTGAATTTAACTAACCACTTGATCCACGGACCAGTCGATCACTTGGTAATACAAAATACTTCATGATATTATAGTTTTTATTAGTAAATTTAAACAATAAACCTTAAGTTAATATTATTAATCATTTATCATCAATTAGAATTGGAGCAACCTCTGAAGATGCACAACATAAATTCTTACA
Organism: Elbella merops; assembly: GCA_018244855.1. Classification (NCBI taxonomy): domain Eukaryota; kingdom Metazoa; phylum Arthropoda; class Insecta; order Lepidoptera; family Hesperiidae; genus Elbella; species Elbella merops. The sequence goes on from DWMG01002375.1 coordinate 10,142, forward strand.
AATATACTTCATGGGCAATGCGGAGGAACAACTTGGTCGACAACTAGAACAACTTCTTCTGCAGCAACTTGTTCATGAATATCATGCACTGATCAGGCTGTTCAAGACGGCTTTGGAAAGCATGATGACGACAAAGCCGTGATATTGGTATTTATGCCATTATGTTCATAGAATAATAAATAAAGTTTTGTTGAAAGTAGCAGGGCTTTAATTGATTGTTAGGCGGTACCAAGTTCGCGACGTCAGTTTAGTTTAGTTAGTTTAGTTTAGTTGAGCTCGAGCATGATATTTTCAAAGAAATTTTATCTTGTATTCTCTTCAAAAAAGCGATGTCTAGACTTAGAAATTTATTAATTTAATCTTAAACTGGCGATCGGGTGCCTGCTGCCGTCAGCACCAGCGTAGGCTGTGCGAGTAGCTATACTTTGCGTTCCTAAATTTTCACGAGTTGTAACTAGGAGTGAAAACCTCTCAGATGATATGTTAACATCCAGCAGTGGAGATATTGATGTTGATGATGCGTTTCTCATCAACATCAGCAACAGTCTGTCCGAGCCCATTGTTGGACACTGCCAGCCGATTATTTAGGCAACATTAATAAGGTACATTTAAAGATGTAGTTAGATGCTTAAGCGAATTACGTTACTAATTAATAGAAACCACATAAACAATTATCGGGTTCAAATTCCGGATATCCCAGAATTCTGGATAAAATAATTAGTTGAAGGAGGTATATTCGAGGAAAGAACAAGGAATAATCAAAGCCTATTGGAGAAACTAGATTGTTTATTTGTTACGAAACAAATTTTCATTCACATTTTTATGTAGCATAAAAAGAACATATCGAGCTGCAGAATATATGGAACGAAAATGGCTAATACAAAAATTAATAAGATTTACTCTAGAGGAAATTGTGTTCTAGCAACAGTCTAAATGATTTAACAGAGAACAATAGAATGGCTAATTGAAACGGCAGTTTGGCGTTGCAGTCGAATTCATTATTTTAAGATGAATCAATCAAATGGATTAGTTAGCCCCTGTAATCAACAGTAAACCGAAGTGTGCAAATAAAATAAAATGGATTTATTTTTTTCAAAGGACACAAAGAAACAATCAAATCTAAATTATAAGAGAGCAAATAAAACTGTTAACACAGCGGTGGCTATAAAGCACTTTCGAGCTGATTCATACACGTCTTTCATTGCGAACCATCTCCCAGCATTCCACATGCAGAATCTGATACCGTTGAAGTAGTGAAATGCGAAGGGGGCTCCTAAGATAAGTTTGATGATAAGTATTGAGAGCCTGTTGAGATCCAAACTCTGTATCATGGATACATAAGTCTCCACACCGTTGGAAAGGAATAGGGAACCTCCGGCAAACATCAGAGCGTAGAACACCAGGATAATGCCTAAAACAAACATTAACAACATTTAACATTATTTACAAGATGTACTCGAATTTCAAGTACAATTTATTTAATAAATTGTTATTTACTGTTAAATAACACAATTAAAAACACATCAAATAGCACAATAATATATACAACACAATACCAAAAATTCCAAAATTTACAGATATATTTATAGGAGTATTAATAAGTTGTAGAAAAAATCGTTTCCTTAAAAGAATGTTAATGATACAGCTAAAACAAAATAACTGTCCAACCGACGCCGTCTCGTACATGAAAAATGGAAAATTCTGTTTATACAGTTACCATAGTAAGCATGCATCGTAAATAATAAACTTCACCATGTATACATATGGTACAACTTATTCAGGTACGACCATGATGAGCACTATAACATGGATTTCTTTAAGAAAAGCGTAAAGAGAGCTCTCCTTCAAAGCCGGCAAAGCATTGATGACTCCCCGGGTGTTGCAAGTGTCCATAGCGACGGTGAACACTTAACATCAGGTGGTTCGTCTGCCTGTTTGTCGAGATAAATATAAAAAAAATATATAAGTCTCATTTTCCTCGAGCTGTTTTCTCCTGTCTTCAGTATTTAAATAATAGTCTTAAGATACGATGTGTAGATATATAATTATAGTAAATGCTTAAGATTTTTCCACTATTTCTTAATGTAGTCTAAAAGGCCAGACTTCAAAATCATTGTACGGTGGGAAAGGGTTTTGGCCTTTTTAGCTTCCTGTCACCATAGAAAATGGTATCTCTATAAATACGTAATTTAAATAGCTTCTAACTCTTATTCACAACACCCGTTTAATGACGAATGAAGAAAAAAAAACGTATCCGTGAAACAATATTACAAACAAAAACACCTGTATAACATATATATGTTCGTTTAAAAATTACCTGTAATTCGCTGAACGATGGAGGTCATCGCAGGCAGCGTTGGAGCATATATAGTGAGGTGCGGAGACATAGGTCGGTTTAGGTCCATGTTCTTATAGTCGTGTGGCTTCGGTGTCGGAGGTTCATAGCACTTGTACGTGATTTGACGGCCCGAACCGTCACCACTGGACGCTTGTTCACCACAAGGGTTGCATGAAGATGTTATTCTCGATAAAACGTTAAAGCGCACGGGCCTCAGAAGACTGAAATGAAATAAAAATATATTTTTTAGAAAATTAATTTATATATAATGTCCATATAATATAGCGAGTCATTAATCATTATCAAAGGAAAACCAACAAAGTCATTATTAAAAATTGATATACAAAAAGATATATTTCACAATTTTCGCTATTGACATAATAGTATTGAAGAACACGATATAATAGAAAGTTATTTTAACATTCAATACATTATACAGTGTTTTAAGAGTTCATATATATTTCCTAGTTAATTTAATTGTACAATAGATAAAATGTCTTGATTAATTAGACGTGGGCTTAATAAAATTCCTGCTGATGTAGTACATATTTTGAAATCTTCGTTGACAACCGAAATGAAAATCTAATTCGTCAGCTTCCATTGATATAAATTACATCGGCCGAAAAATGGAAAATTTTGGAATGTTGTTTCCATTGAGTGTTAAATATCACTAATTTTGAGTGTTTTGAACACAAAAATAATAGTTTAAAAAACCTAAAAAAACACGTATTATATTATATTGCTAATCGAACTAAAAACTAGTAAATAATTTTTAATGACAAAGAGTTTAATATTACAGTAGTAGAAGAACGAACAATAAATCATAATAAATCGCCTCAAAATAAAATTATAATAAAATTTAAGTAATTAAAATA
>DWMG01002376.1:0-13353 GCA_018244855.1 Elbella merops
TGATGAGGCAGTCAGCGTGGCAAAATTTTGGGCTAAAACCATTTAGGGACCTATCACAGAATGTGTTTGTCATCGACACGCTAAGAAGAGAAGAAGATTAAAAAAATTACCTATGTGTGTGTGTGTCTATCAAATTTATTGTAATTAAGATTAAAGAAATTACCTATATATGCGTGTGCGTGCACGTATGAATTCAGCAGTATGAGAGAGGATAGAAAGGATTTAAATAAAACATGAATCTGCTTGAAACATCTATATTAATTTACTAATAATGTGTATTATAATTCTAGATCAATGTCCGTTTGACAGGCCTTTTCTTTGTGCGCTTATACCCTGAAGCGAAATATCGCTTACAGGGTTCTGACAATTTTCTTAAAATCTATACCCTTAACAACTTGAAGTAAATACATCTAAATTCATATATGTTGATAATCTAAATTACGATTCACAGAGATAATAAAATGACTGAAATCGAACAGCAGCGTCGTAATTTCCTGATCAATAATGTACGTTGAGGCGATCGCTGCCTGGACAGTCGGTGGAAGAACGTCCAGATCCAACTAACCTACATTTTCAACTCTTACTTAGCTAAACGGCTTCAGCCGGACTAAACTACAAGGATACTGTGCGTATTTGCCACATATATGAGTTAACTACGTAAATAGAATAAAATTACTCTAACCTAATGCAGCATCGCGTTATCTCAACATTGAGCGTGCAGTGAGACGATTACTGCCTGGATGGTCGATGGGAGATCCAATCCAGATCTTAGCATCCTAAATTTAATCTATTCTTAGATACCTAGAGGGCTTAAGCCAACATTAAATAACGACAAACATAGTGTTTCGCTAAACACTGGTTTGCTTCATAGATATAGAAGGAAAAGAGGAATGCTCGGAGAAGTAGTTAGACGAATATAAGACTGGTACAATTTCAAGATGTGCGCGTTAATAACAACTTTGATGTCGAAATAAAATCATTCGATAGTATCCAACAACCCTTCGCGGTCCAGCTAAGCTCTTGTCCCTAATGAGCACCATTAAACATTACATTTTTACAATGAGATGTCATTGAAATTGAGCCAAAACTTATTCACATAATTTAAAATACGAAACTAGTATTGTACTTAAAAAGACTTACAAAAAAAAAAAATTGGAGATTCAAAAATATAAAAAATTGAGCAGATATAAAATTATAAAAAATAGGAACTCAAATTTCATCTCATAGTTTGTCTTACATTTAAAACTAAACATTAAATCAATGGCAAGGGATACCCCGTATACAAGTGACCTAGAGTATATTAGAACACTGCAAGTGAATATTGCAGTATCACGAATGCTTTTTTGAACTCAAACTAATAATATGAAGATATTGAAAGAACGAGAAATAACAACAAAACGAACCCAGATTAGCCGATTTCGCATATTAGTTTCATGAAGGCGTTACATCGTTTTATCTCATCAGTACAATCATGCGACGGACAGCCTGTTTCGCACGGACCGTTTCTCTAGCGGAGTGGTTGAATTTCTCGTCCAATGATCGTGAATAGAGGGGAACTGCTATGCTCTGCTATGACACTGTGAGGGACAAAATGTAGATAAGCATCGTAATAGTTAACATTAAAATACTAGGGTCCAATAGTCACTGTTCCAGGGCCGTGAGATCACTTGTCGCCTTACACTTGGTTCGCCTGACGCAGGATGAAGTAGAACTCGTAGGCGATCAGGATGTACATTCTGATGTACACGTCCGCAAGTCCGATTATCATCATGTTGACGAAGGCGAATTCGGCGACTGATATGAACGGGATGTATTGAACGTCGAAGTGGTTTCCGATCGCGATGAACGTCTTGACGACCTGGACCAGTTGGAATGTAAAGACTACGAAGCGAGCGTCAATGCGCTCGGCCTCATCTCATGCGGTGTCCAACCAGGCAGCCAGCTGTTTGCGGATGGTTTCACGGGCGGCCTTCAGCGCGTCGGAGTCGGTGTCGGCGGACGGGTACATGTTGGCGCAGTGAGCGGTGCCTGCAATATATACCTTGTATCACGGATATGGACTGTGTATTTTCTGCTATAATTTCAAAGAATTGTACAGCAAACCGCGAACATGTACATGCCATGATATACACACTCATCTATGTTACATATTAACATTGATACAAAAGAATTAATATGAAGTAAATTTGTTCAACAAATTTTCCCTCCATTGATTTTATTTGCGCCATTCTCAAATTTTGCTCCCGGTTTGGTTTCAAAAGTTAAGGCAACATAGATTGTTGGCCAAATTACCCGAATCCACAATTCAAATATAACAAAAAAAATGTTTTAAATAATCACAACAATACTCCACTGCGCATTAAATACCGCGAAACTATTTATTTCTATTACTAAATAAACGTAGTGTTGCAATTAAAATACTTATCGGATAGCTGATGGTCAACAGAGGATTCAGAGTAGAGAGAGCATAGACAAACAACAGATAAAAGATAAGTGGAAGGCGCGAAATTTAATTCACACAGACAATATAAGACACTTTAACACGTGTGATTATAAGTGCTGCTATAATATTATAAGTGTTATAGGTGTAACTAAATTCCCACAGATAATACTTTAATACTTACATATAAGTGTTGTCATAAGGTTATAAGTGTTATAACTCTTGAGGTTACCTTCGATTAAGATGACAGGCGACGATGGGTCCTTGGTTTCGTTAACGCCGAGCACGTGCCAGGGGTCGATGGTGCCGTGCACGTAGAGCACCCTCGTGGCCGTGATTTCGGTGCCGCCGTAGTACCGGTTGGTCGCGTCCACAACTTCTTGGAGGAACCTTCTGTTGAATCTGAAAATGCTAAATTAAAGCGAAAAAATTCTGTAAAGTTGACCACGCCCAGGCAGTCGCATCTCAAGCATGCAAGTATGCGAACTGCGACATATGCTCCTACATATAACTTTCTAACATCCACTACCCTTTTATACCTATTGTACCCACTTGGTGTACTGACTGTCTATACCACGTGTAGTGTTATCATGCAAAACGAAAAAGGCGTTTAAAATAAAGCAATTGATCAAAGCTATTTATTTATTAAATAGTTTATTAACTTGATTGTATCTATGTGTGTTCCTTCTCGGCGTTTTGTGTAAGGCGAGATAACACGACAATAATGTTTGCTCTTTCACACGCGCCACCAACAACGAACAGTAAACAGTCAAAAACGTTCCAATTTTGAATGTTCAAATCTAATAATATCTTTAGACTGTCATTTTAAAATTATTTGCAATTTATGATATTTTCGTCGAAAGGTATCTGGGCGATTGAGAATATTTACTTATTATTCAGCCAAGACTAAAACCTACACTAGCCCATAGAAATAATCTGAGGACCAAATGGAAACGCCTCAAGAAGACACATATATACATATATGAATTTATAGATATTATGCCAATAGAGTTGCAAAGTGTAGTCAAAAGAAGTCGATGTAGGCGGTCGCCGACTGCAATCGAGCTCGAAGAGGGCTTTAGGAAAAAAACTGTTAATACAAATTAGTTCAATTATTAGAGTATTAGTTGCTAATTAAATAATTAGTTAGTATTACTTACACGATTAGTAACATTATTAAATTTAGTGCAATACAAAGTTAGATTACGGTTAGTGTTAGTAACGATGGTAAATAAAGTGATTTCGCAAACTAACTTAGGTCCGAACACGTCGCGGCATTGTTTCAGGTAGAAATACAGATCCAGGCCCTTGCCGAAGACAGGCGTTTCGCCGTACGTCGTCTGGTAGAAGCCGAACTCCGTGCAGGTTTGGTAGAACCACTGGCGTCCTGCACATGATTTACGATGTTTATTGTAAAATTGATTATAATGAAGCCGGTGTTTATAAAATCCTTATTAATGTTTAGCGTAGGCAGTACAAGAAACTGTGCTCTGTGATGCTCAACCCTCCCGCCCTAGTCTAGTGTGGGGATTATGGGCAAAAACCTCCTCTGTTAGAGGACGCCAATGACCAGAAATGAACTAAGACAGGCCAATGATGATACCGATAAATTCCTGGAATAGTTTTCTCAATGATATTTCTAATAAAACGCAGCGTGTCGATAAATCACGAACAGATTTAACAAAAGTCCACTGAATACTGAGCCCAAGCTTACATACCTCTATCACACGTCGATAATATATTAAGAATGTGCACAAATAAAATTCAGGGTATGTGCAAAGGGCGCAATACAAACCAGTATAAGGGCCCCAGTGCGTGAGTTTCAGTTGGTTGGTTATTTTGGTGTAATTGTACTCGAGGCACGATTGCTTCGTCGCATTCTGAATGAAACGCGACACCGTCCCGAGTTTTCTGAACAGCGCCAAATCCTTGACCATCATAATGTCGCAAATCTAATAAAAGTAAAATTGATTAAGTTGAATGGTACACCGTGGAAGGGGAACGAACGATAACGAACCTTTGCAATCTGTATTAGTCACTCAACAGCTCGAAATGTTGAAGATGTGCGATATGCAAACAAAACCAGAATGAAACGGCAATGAAATGCCAGCAAAGATAATCCAGTTTAACGGTTCACGTCCCAAAAATTTAACCCATTTATTTATTTATTAGAACGGTAAAACCATTTCATTAACAACATAACATAGATATAATACAACCAAAACCCAAGTTACCGTGTTAATGGTGACGTTTTTGAGGTCGTCGTTGAAGTCAGCGCGGTTGTCCTCGTTGTACTGCACGACACTAGCAAAGTCGTCGGCCACCACGCTCAAGAACATCTTCTCGTCCATTTCCGTCGCATTTTGCAACGGCTGGCATAGACTGCGATGTCAAATTGTACAAAACACCATATAGATACAGCTAGACTAAAATGAAGCTTTGTTTGGTAATTCATCGAAATCTTTTTTAATATATTACATTTATAATTACTAACAGATTTATATTCTCAAAAATTGTCGTAATGTATTTCATATCAACGGCTACTGATTTACTGAAACAGTTGCGTACATAGATCCGATAAAACACCGCTATCCTATACACATTATCCAGCTGAAGGTAACCCCAAGGAGAATTAATCTGGAATAGAATTAAATTGCTTTACAAGACATCAATTGTCGCTCGTATGTTATCTCCGCTGAAGGCTGCTGCCGACCGCCTCCGATATCCGTAACGCGGTTAACCATAGACGCGTTGCTGTCTCAGACTATTATCACGTTACGTCCTTTACGTGGTAAGCAGAGAGGACAGAACGCCAGATGCTTCTGTACTTATAGACACGACTGCTTCTTCTAGATTCCTAATACTCTTTACACGTGTTGTGTCACTTTGACTGTTTCTATAAGTTGGTGTATGTTTACATGTGTTTGTCTGATAAATTTATTATAAATAAAAAAAGGTACCACGAGTACCTATACGTCCAGTATAATCTGTTAAAATTGTTATCAGTTACTCGTACATAAGGATACGTTTGTCATACATGTATATAAAAAATTATAACATTTTCATAATAGTCACATGTCATAATAGTGTACAAGTTTAAGTACCAAGTCTCGTTTATTTGACTATGAAAAAAAATTATAAAGTATCGCAACCATAAAAGTTGAATATTGTTGGCTTAGCTGTGCAAGTATTTAAATTATCAATAACTGAAAATAAAATAAAAGACGTGATCATAGCTAAATAATCAAAGAAACACTTGAAAAAAACTAGGAAAAATAACATTTAAATTACCAAGAGATGTGAATAACTCAAACCAGAATTAACTCTGAAGGCGACTTTTAATGTTACGTTTCATCAACAATGAATATCCAAAAAAATCTACAATGGTTGAACACGAAAAACAGCCGAATGTAAACCAACACTAATCAATAAAGCTCTTTACCAAATCCAGCCTAGTAACGATTCATTTTGATTCGTTCATTATGTTATATTAATTAAAGACTAACATAAACAAACATATTATATTACAAAAGCTATTAGTTACATTACAACCAATTTCAATTCGTTAGACAAAACAATCCGCGTACACCAATTATGTGAAATATAAGTATTTTGAGCGCTAATTAATTAACATCAGTTCAATTGATACTAATTAATTGATATCAGTTCAATTGATACAAGTGGATATCGTTAATTAATTAAACTAGCGCTGACTCGGAGGCAAAACAATTTTCTATTAATAGGATATTTAATGAGACCTTCCAGAAAATCTTAGATACAAACATTTTCTGACTCCCTAGACTCGACGCTTTTAAAAGAGTAATCAAATCCGCGTAAATTAAGGGTAATTATATTATAAATACTGTGGCGATATAATATCAAGTAGAACGACGAGAAATGACAATTCTTTAAGTTAATTAAACAGTATGCCCAGCCCCAGAAATGTCCTCATACACCTCCTCCACTTCATCATTCAAGTGTGTCGAAGTCGGTGCGCACATTTGGATGACCTTAAGGCTATATCTCTTGGTGAGCTGGGTCATAAGGTACGCTACCCTTGTCGACACACTGCAGATTTCTACAACGCTGTCACAAAGGTCCTTGTGGACCAAAAACCCAACTCCGCCTTGGGATGGTTGGTCTCCCTCTCTAAAGTACATAAGATGGTCTGATTACAGGGTTAACATCAACCATTCTTTTCACCAGACACAAGTTTCCCTACCGTGTGAGGATTAAAACCCTAGGCAGCAATTTGTGTAGCAATTCCAGTAAAGTTCTGGTTGGGACTTTGCTTTAGATACATTATGAAAAACTATTAAAATGTATGATTTTCTTCACAATATAATGTTATCTTTGAAACAAAATATTAAATTTAATAAACCACAAGACCGTCCAAATTCAAAGAAGCATATCCAAATTCGAACGACATGCCCTAAACCTTCATCAAGTTCTACGCTAAAGTGGTAATCTGAAATCCAGTCCACTGAGCCAAGATAACAATATAGTTACGTCGATACAGAGTAACATTTGCGGTCCGTTTTCAATTACCGATCGTCAATGTCAGATCGACCCCTATCACTTAGGTCCAAAATTAGCCCTGTAATTTGACAGCTCTATCCCGTCCAACACATTGTATCGAACTACGCCCTGATCATGGACCGTTGGAACTGAATGAACCGGCCAACTTAACCATATGATTGAACACGCAAACTATTATCGCCTTCCTTGATTCCATCCAATCTCTAAGGCTGTCTTAAGATTTGAGGAATAGAAAACTTCCATGTTACTAGAGAACCGGTACCAAACTATTTAGTATAATCAGACATCCTATCCCGAAAGCAAATTCCAGAAACATTTACGCTACCAATACAACGCATTTCGAGTTACTCAACAACTCAACTGAGTATTGGAATAAATACAGAAAAGAAAATTTCACCGAAGATCTATTTTGAAATCAACAAGAGAAATTTGAAAACGGACGGAAGTCAACCACTTAGTAGAAATGTGCAGTATTTTCTAAGATTGAAGTTTCCCATTATGAGTGCATCCGGGAAGTATACTAGACCAATATAAACTTACAAAGAATCGCACAATGCTGCGCAGTCTATCTTAAAAGCATTGTACACGTAAAACTTTCCACAGGTATAACCTGTCGCCCACGCCCGAGCATCGGGGTAACGCTTAAATGTCACGGTATTGATTTATCCACCCACTCTCCCCGCTCTGGAGCCCGGCAGTCCGCTTCAAAATCTATTTATAGGTACCTTACGTACGTCTGACGTCAATACATTTATAAAAGCTCCCACGTTGAATTTGAACTTAATTATTCGTTATCATCGTCATAAACCCTTTCATCTATTCCACTGTTCCAAGCAAGTATCTTCTTATTATAGAAAATGTTGAATCTACTGTCAGCCCCTTGTAGGGTTTGGCAGACTTCAGGTGACCTAAGAGTACAATGTGAAGTACTAAGATGTGTATAAGATCGTTACCACATGTCCTTTTCCGCCAGAGCAATTCCCGACAAATTCGAGCGAAGATGTGTTAGCGAATCTTGCTTTTTCTTTTATCTATTAAAGATATTAAAAGATGCCTTTGTCTTTGAAGCGGTGTCTGCTTTTTCGTTTGATCAAAACAAATCATATTACATAATGAACATGTGATCCCAATGTAGGTATCTGGGATAAAAACGTGTATGGTATACCATACACGTGTTTCAGAGCACGAACGAGATAAAACACATTTATTAAATGTTAATCTTCTAAGTTTATCAATCAATGTAGATCATAAAGCATCTAAATAACATAATTGTATCCCCGAGAAGTCGGCACCCACACGGTCGATATACTAAAAAAGCGTGTTAAAATGATTATCAACAGACAAGTTAGAAACTACCTATCGATTCCTCAGAATTCGACTAACAATATGAACTTACGTGAAATATACGAAAGAACATAAGTATATTGTATACTCGTATATAAATATGTATGTATATATTGTACTTCAACAAATGTATTACGATTAATCAACTCATTTTTCATATTTCGTTTATTAGTTACGATAACCGTAACAATAATTATGATGTCATTTTTCGATTGAGAAAATAACACTGACATCATAGACATTGCTATATACGAGTCTCCGTGGAGAAGCATGGAATCTGAGTGCGAACATCATCATATTAGGTGGCCCACTGGTCTTCATGAACTCAGATAAAAAACGTTTCATGTCGCCCATTACGATAAGTGATGACACGCAATAATTTTGTTTATATAGGACATTCAACAGGTTCAAAGGTTATTAATAATCTCGAGAATACAAGACAGCGGATACGGATATCCGCCATTTTATTCTCTGCTCCGGAGAGCTGCAGGTTCCATGTAAACGCATCCTCCTTTGTGCGAGACAAATATAAACTTGTGTGGGTGTGTATATTTATATACGTGTATATTTATGTTTGTGTATTACTAATCGATTGGAGTCTTAAGTTCGGCATTGTCCCTAAAATTTAATTATGTTTAGGATGGAATAAATATTAAAAGGATTTATTATTATTAGCAAGCTGACGTGTACTGAAGCCACTTTGGGTATGTCGTCACTCCACCTAGCTGTAGGGCGTCCTACATTATGTAGATCCAAAAATACATCACGTGTACAAAACCCGGCTAAGTCCCATTTTGTAAAATTACCGAGCTCCATTGTGTTTTATGTATTGAAAAGTAATACTCTATTTAAAAAAGAACGTAAATTGCATAATAATTTCTCAAGAACGAAGCGTAAATACTTCAATACCATACGAATATTATAATGCGTCAACAAAGACCGATAGGAACGGGTACCTACCCTATAGTGTTCCTAAATTATCACAATAAAAAAAGAAATGAAAACGCTAAAAATAAAAGAAATCAAAATACTTCAATACCATATGATTATAATAATACCAGAAAATAAAACAACATTCTAGAATCTAGGTGCAATCAATTCACACGCACCGGGCAAAACTATAATTATAAGAAAAACCAAGACATACGAGTATGTAGGTACGCATAGCTTTTATAAAGAATTTTAGCACATTGCGTTATATACGAACAACATACAACATACGTACATACCTCGAAAATATTCCTACAAAATTACCCAGCCTAATATTGTATTATTACCTTTTCAAATCATCCACTTATAAGTCTAGACGGATCCAATTAAATTAACGAGATGTTTACTTGCGACATGTTATTCGAGCCGAAATAGAATATATTTTTGATAATTTCTTTCGTCAGGGACAAAATATTGTAGTTACATACTCAGATCTTCACAAAACATATTCAAAATAAATTGCAAAAATGTTCAAGTTGTCGAGGCTAAACGTTTATGGCTAAAAAATTGAGCTCAAATGTAATGCTCTAATTATAACGTTAGGATATAACACTTGAAGGTAGGGCACACGCTAAGCTTTATATATTAACTGATGCACATCACGCAAGAACATATACTCCTGAAATAATCGCCAACCATTTCGCGTCCTCGTCGAAAAGACAAGTAGTTAAATCGCCACAAAAAAAAAATTGAACGCTGGCAAATTTCGCGTGCATAAATCTGTACTTACTGAAAATCCCTCTCAACGGTCTCTGGCTCGATCTTCATCAGCACAGAAACTTGCTTGTGAGCCAGCCGCACCTTTTCGACGCAGACGTCGTTTCCAGTCTTCGCCGTTATCGACTGCGCGACCGCGTCGTAGTATTCTACAGAAGAATAATATGTTTTAAAAAAGTATTGCCAAATTGAAAGTTAAGAAATAAAAATCAAAGTCCGCATAAAATTATTAAATCATCACGCCAAGTCCCTAATGGGACAGGGAAAGGGTACCGAGCGAATAATACCTAACATGAACGTTAACCTTTCCACTAGGTATATAAAAGTTAACATAGTTCAGACTAGTAGTAGACCATAAAATATTCTACCTTTGAAATCAACTTCTGCTCTAAGAGGTCCACTGGAAGACACCGCGGCATACACCAAATGAGGGTACTTTGCTCTCATCCAAGCCGCCAGCGATCCAGAGTACGAGCCTCCAAATACTATCCACTTCACGTCAGCTGACAATTGGTGCTTTGCATTTATATATGTGATAAAGTATGCTATGTCTGCCAAGGCTTGCTGTGACGTTAGATATTCCAGGTTTCTCATAGATATATCCCTATAATTTAAACTAGTGTCAAAATGCATGAAGTATTACTAATTATAATATAAGAAAATGAAACATACGTACATAGTATTTGATGTAACCCAAAAAACAACTCGCAAATAATATTTAAATTTTTCTCTTCGAAATGGGTACAATGCTAGAAATGTTTTAATAAAATCTTATTGTTTATAAACGACACAGATCCTTGAGAGAGGACAACAGTAGAATAGACAATTGAAACCTAAATTATTTCCGTTTGAATTATTCTATTGAACAACCCATCTCAAAGGATCTAAAACCAGTACAAGGTCCCTTTTCCCTATTTATTTATATTTGTGTGTACCTATATTTGTGAATGTTTAAGACTGTTTCTTTGATAATAAATTGTCGCGAATGTACCTATATGCACGTGTGCGTGTGTACATGTGTGTGTACATATATATATACTTGACTGAAATAGAAGCCTTAATTAGGAGCCGTCCATTAATTACGTGATGCGTTCAAGGGAGGGTCTCGACAAATACGACGTAATTTTTTCGCCAGAACTAGAACTCATGTAACGATGTAAGTATATATTAAATTTTTTTTGAAAGAAACGAAGTAAAATTGCAAGAAAATAGTATTTTATTACATACATGATAAATATCCCATGTGAGATTGGAGGGTTGGAGATAGGGGTTGAATAAAATCTCACCAAATCTAACAAGAGGGAGATGGGAGCGAGGAGCGGAGGGGGGGGGGTAAAATCTCTAATATAACCTCACGACATTAATAGACGCCCCCTTCAAAACAATACCAGTAATTAGACCAGCATATAATTAAATTCTCAATCATTTTTTATCAAATATATATATATATATATTTATATAAAATAATTAAAAATGATGATTTGCAATTTTTTTATATATTCCGGACTTTACCCGTGTACTCGTTACCAATTCTTCTTGAACAGTTGTTACAACAAAATACCTTTTACAATATCACTGAGACATAAGTGCACAATTATATTAGGCAGATGCTTACGGGACTGGAATACTCTCTCCGTAATATCGGTGCTCCAACAGGAAACACAATGCGCCCTGCTTTTCAGCATATTCTATCCATGCACCCTTCACAATCCAAATTGGATCAAGTGGAGATTCTCCACCAAGCATCAGGAACATCGGACCGTCATTTGTAGAGGTGTTGTAGTATTCGTCATTCACAAAGTATCTCTGCAAAGTGTGTTATAAGTTTGTAGAAACGACAGCAGAATTCTAACAAACGTTAACGGTGCTGAAAAGTAATATGAGTTCATGATGATATAAGATGTAAATGTTGATAGGCAAGCCAGTTAGGTAGTCATTTTATTATCAAATCATCATCATCGACCACTGTATCATTCCACTGTTGGACATTGGTCTAGTCTTTAAATGAGAAGGCCTAAGGCCGCCGTCTGTTGCAAGTGCAGATTGGCAGACTGCACATCTCTTAGGAACATGGAGAACTGTGAAGGTTTTTTCACTATATTTTCCTTCACCATTAACAGCAAGAGATATTTCATTTTTAAAGAGGTGTGCAAAAAGATTAGTATTCTAGATCTTCTCGAAGTGATTGGCTAAATTCTTAGCCATGCTATTACCAAATATGTCTGTCAGGCATGGACATTTGTTAACCTATCTTTTTCATCTTTAAGACTGCTCAAAAGAAATACACAGCAAAATTTGGAGTCATATTTGCTACTGTATTCATTTATTTTTTATTTATTTACGAACTGAAGATCGAGCTCAGTGGCGTGCTATTGGAGTGGCCTATGTGGACGGAAATAGGATAATAATGATGATGATGTTCCATTTATCTTGTCATTATTTTTGTAACTGACCCCGTGTTAATTTAGAAAATCAAACAACAGTAATGTTATTGTGGCTAACATAAAATTCAAATGCTTTCCTAAGTCTCCATTTTTCTTACGTAGTAGCGTAGAAGTCCTGTTTATGATAAAATGTTATACAAATTGGACTTAAAACAGCAAATATACTTATTTGAAATATCATTATTTCTTTAATTGTAGAATTTGTTATCTACCTACAAAGTACGCAAGAAATTGAAATTTGAGCATACGTGAAGAAGTGACGAAGCAAAAACATCAGCATACAAAATGTTGCCACGACACGTGATTCCAAATGTAGGCCAGTATAGAATGAACTTTTAATTTTAGTAAATACATATGTGCATATTTAATTATATAAACTAGTGGCCCAGTAGCCATCAAAATTCGATGGTAAATCATAAAAAAAATCCCTTTGAGCGTTGTCTATGTGCGTGTTTAAAATAAGTAGATAATATAATTTGCAGTACCTACTTCAGCACAGACATTTTCGGTAATATTTTTCAGTTTAATTATCGCGTCATAAGAGCGGGGGTCGCGCCGCAAATATTAATTATTAGACACATAGGTATCCCTGTCTAGATAAGACAGGCGGGCAAGTTATAGGTAGCAGCCTATAACTTGTCCGACTGCTTGTGTCTGTCCGTTTCTCGATATTGTTATATAATATCGATCGGTTGATGCTACGAGGGGCGGCTGAAAAGTTTTGAGCCTAAGGTATTAAAAATACTGATAGAAATGTATAAAAAATTTATTTACAATATAATCTCAGTCTATTTCAATACATTTCTTACATTTACTATAAAGGGCTTTTATCCCGGTCAAAAAATATTCGCCGTTTTTCTCTTGGAAATGTTCGTTTAC
>DWMG01002377.1:0-13351 GCA_018244855.1 Elbella merops
ATGTGGGGCCTTACTTGGGCTTTATACAGCATTAGAGGCTGCCTCGCATTGAAGTACCGTCTCGCTCTGTTTAGGACGCCCAGCTTTTTGGCAGACAATTTAGCTTTATCCTCTAGACGACTCCTGTACTGCAGACTTCACAGTTACTTGGATATTATAATATTAATAGGGAATAATACAGACATTGCATGAAAACTCTTTCCTTGACATGATCGAGGGCGCTGATAACGCTTGTTGCTTTTCCTTGAGTAGTCGTTAATGGTATGACAGCAAGAGAACGTTTGAACGCATTGATTTCCACGCATTCAAAATACATTTGTATTAGACCTAGATAGGAATGCTGGAAGGAATGGAATAAATGTTTTGCTGTTCTTTTAGACACGCAGGACGCCCTATGTATTAGTTGTTGAGTCACCGCGGAAGTACGTGCAGCTAAGATTTCAATCTCAAAGCTATTTTCACTTTATACTGTGCATCTCTTTAATTTTTAATACAATTCTCATGTACGAGTCAACTACACTCTTATGTCTAGCCCGTCGGGGATTACAGGCGTGCAGTTACCTTTTTTTACATCTCTAATAATTTTCAAGTTGCAAATAAAGGATAAATATTATTACTTTAAGAATAATTGTCGTATAGATTGAGTAACCTAACCGTTTCTCTGCCAATATGCACTGGATACGTGCTGAAATATGCCCCAGGCTACCGCACTTTCAAGAAACCGAATACAGGCGATGAGGTATAAAATATATTACAACGAACTCTCATATAGTCATTTATGTTTGATAGCTTCAATGCATTCAACAAGATTTTAAGCAGCATAGCCCATGAACGATAAGTACAATAATTATTTCGAATACTTTTATTTCTTATTTGAAAATAATTCCTTTAAGAAGGTTATCTGGTAGAACATCTCTCTATTAGTGATAAGATTGTTTTTATGCAATACCTTGTATTTTTATTTTACGTGGCGTGCAATAGTGTCTTAGCATTGTATTGCTTATATTCAACAACAAAAATTGTCATTTAAATCAAACGCAACGTGTATTTAAGCACATTGACATATAAATACTTAAAATTGTGTACTCGTATATCGTGACATCTTCAGGCCAAAAAACAAGTGACTTTAACAAACTACCTTTCCTAACGGAAAGAACAGTCTTTATATTACATACGCTCTATGTGCCACTTTCATCACCATCATCATCATTATCATCAATTCTTTTTATCGGTCCCCTTATACGAGTTTCCTCTCAAATTAGGATGGGTTAAGACCGTATTCTACATCGCTGGTACCTAATTACTGAATTACTTTTTTCGTATTGGTACCATGAGAAATGCTTCGCTTATTTCAAATATTAACCGTTTATATTGGGTATAAGCTTATAATTACAATTATATTTATATAAAGAGGATTATTAAGGATTGATAAATAAAACGCATATACTATTGTTACGATTAATGTTAATACACGCGACTTATCGATTATAATTATTCGTTATTGCTTTATTATTATTTATTGTACTTATTTCTATATTTTAAGACGTTTGCATCCAGTGATATGGACTGGTCCTAGCGAGTTCACATCGTCTGGAGTGAGAGCATTAAAGCAAATCTACTGAAGTATTATTAGATCACAAATAATTATATAGTTTTTACGTGGTCGAGTCGAGAGAAAAAAAAACTGCTTAAAATACGTTGAAAGATTTTGAATTATTATGGTAAAGTTGTCACTCGTTCTTCATCGAACAAAAAAATTGTGTGTATGTAATAGTATTCATTTTTGAGCTCGCACTCTAGGCGAGGTACACCCGCTCTATTACCGAACGCCCAGCAGTTTTTTTCTTAACAAATTCCAAAAACAAATGTAGTGCATATTTTCTTCAATAAACTTACAAAAAGTTAAATGTTTAAAAATTTCACATATTTTTCAACTGACAGCGATGGAAAATATTTGTGTTGAAAAAATTAAGATTTGTCACATTTCAACGGTTACTTTACGCTTGCATTGGATATAGATCACACAACGATCTTAAAACTTCTTAAAATACGCCTTAAGAGAAATACATTTATTACACATAAGTCAACAAGGAGAATATAGAATTAATAATAATTATCTTTATTAGCATTTAAAATATCTATTACTCCAATAACAATATCACATATAATATCTAGACAATAATTTTGTTATTATTATTACAGCAACGATCAATAATCACCTACATACATTCGATGACAATAATACAATGTTTATATTGTTAGAAAATATTTTGACTTATTAATAATTCAATTCTAATTCGTATATATTTGAATTGTTATGTGCGCAATGATTTTACGATCACTTCAATAAAAACAACATTGATATAATATTATATTATAACGAGCAATTGTGTTGTTATTTGAACAATGGCTACAACAATGTTAATCTCTTGTGTTCGCCCTTCGTAAGGAAGAACTCTAATATTCACTTACACAGACACATATAATATATCATTGGAATATAATTTAGCAGCAAAAGACACGAATTTTAAGTCTTCTAAAACACACACAGTAATAAGAATATTAATTACGTATATATCAAACTACGAATAGAAATAGATAGCTTATTTTAACATTTTTTGCTCACTTTTATTGTTATCGTCAGACCTCATGTGATATTTCACCGATTTATCGTTCGACAGTACTAGAGCAGCGTTGTGGAATGTGCTTTCTTGTTTTCTGTCGTTGCAATGCATCTGTCACATGTCATTTACATAATTGTGCAATGGTATTGTTACTCGTACACAACGAACAACCAAAGCTAAAGTTAAGTTCACTGTATCTTTTATCTAGACTGATTACCATTTCATGTTCAACTGCGACCTTTCCAGAACTCTTGAAGCCAGTCACTAAAGCATTATCATTATCTTCTCTTAGGAATCCTCCCTCACAATGAGACTTATACAACGACAACATTCTGGAGAATATTATTTGCGATATTATTCACCATAACAGTAAATTACATTTAATCTTGGAAACTGCACATAAATTTATTTAATGTGCATGCCAAGATTTGAACACCAAATCGAACTTATCTAGTAGTTGCAATGACAACCAGCAAGTGACTAAATCGTTTTTAAACGATTCATTTCGACAAATCAGTGTAATATCTTTACAACCCGTATAATTAATATTACTTTATTTATGGTCGTTCAAAGCCTGTATGCGTAGCGCTCTAAGGAAGTTTCTTAAAAGTAGTCAACAGTTAAAAATACTACTATGAAATATTCTCACAATCAACAAAATTATATCGTCTTACAAATCCAACCTCTAAAAAGGTAAAACTATCGTAACGGAAAATTGGACTATAAATTTGTAAAGATATCAAAAATGTAACTGTGACGGGACAAATATTTTTCAATGTCTCGCATAGAGTTTAAGTACAAATGATTACATACTACTGACAAATATACTTAACGATAAGCTTTTAATGATATCGGCGTTACGTAGCAATGATATTCATTCCGAGAAACTACGGTCCGAGTAATTATTCACATATCTAGAGATCGAACGGTGCCAATGGTCGCTGTATATAAAATAATTGAATATTGTTTATTCAAAGGTATTATGCAAGTGATATTTTTTGATATTCCTCAAAATATCCTTGACCATACTGTATCAAATACTTTATTTTTGAATTACTAAAACTTTTAATAAAAATATCACAACAACAACAAAGGTACAAATTTAATCACCAAAGTTCATAAATATGTTAATAACGGTCAAATTCCCGTATTCCGAGGACATTCACTATACTTGTTTCTCACCATCAAGAACCACACTTACAATGATTAAATGTTTCGTTACAACCTTTAATAAACAATGGATATGAAAAAGCCGTGACTCGTGAGAGTCGCGATTGAGAAATTATTAAAAATCAAGTCAGCATTGAGACTCACTGTCGACGCTTATATCCTTGCCGCTATACCAGCCCTTACCTAAAACACGATTAAGGGCTTAATGAATAACAAAAAAAAATTAAAACCAAGAGTTCTACAAAAATAGTCTGAAAAAGAAAATGAAAAATTTATTTCGTAATGTCAATAAAAAGCCTCTAATGATTTGATATGATAAATTTTAAATGATTATGGATAAAATGGCCATCAACCCAGGGATTGTGACTGATCTACTCCTTAGGATAACAATTCTACTGAACGTAA
The DNA here is from genome assembly GCA_018244855.1 of Elbella merops. Lineage (NCBI taxonomy): Eukaryota > Metazoa > Arthropoda > Insecta > Lepidoptera > Hesperiidae > Elbella > Elbella merops. Next base: position 4,200 of record DWMG01002377.1, read on the forward strand.
CGTCCTCTAACAACTGGACTGTATTGTCTCTGTCCCTGTACATGATGATTCGTGAGCTACAGACGGATTAACAGGTCCAAATGAACCATCGGCTTACCTAAGCAATTATGGACCGTAATATGTAAAGGTGGCCGCGCACTAAATATTTGTACCGTCACAAATTGTAGGGCATACAGCATATCTAATCCACTCGCATCGTCAAATAATTAGCAGATATTTAACTGCTTATCTCATAGTACCTTTCGGCGAATATTATTTCATTATGAACAATAAAATTATCGAAGAAGTGAATGCAAGTTTTTGTGAGTCATTCGTACATAATGTACAAGGGAAACATAAAGAAGAATTGATAACTTTACTTGGCTGATTACATTAGTGTTACATGTGACGGTACAGACATTATGCATTTTAACATTGCAGCTGTAAAAAATACTGCAATGCTAAAAAAGATAATTAAGATTATGTAAATAAGATGCTAAACAATATAAGTTACTGAGAACTAGTATGAAAATTTCCATGATATTCAAGATTTCGTAAGGAATTTAAATTTTGAGGACTTTAGAAAACATTTTGTTTATTCGAAAACCATTAAAATATATGTTAAATTCGAAGGTAATATTATAAGCGAACAAAATGCTTACAATCACGCGACTACACATTCCAGAATGGAAGCGCTAATGCGTGTTGTACAGGAGAATAACAACAGATAAACTAACAATAATTAACAATTTATGGAGTTGGTTACTTAAATTTTGTAAAATCCTCTGTTACAGAAGTTATAAGCAAACCTACATCAACAAATCTGCACATACATAGTTGATCATTTCAATTCCTGGACATAGTATAAATGTATCCAATGATTACCACGAACGAAGTTATATTAATACTGATAACTAATTTAAAAAGTGCAGGTTCTAAACAAAGACAAACAACAAAATGAACGCCACCTTTTGGTTTTTTCTTTCAATATAAAGATAATTCACACAAAAAGTTGCATCGGCTGAAGTGGTAAAGATGAAGAGTTGATTTAAAAAAATATTCAACAAATATTTCTGAGTTTCAATAACAAATAAATAGTCTGTCAACTAGTAGTTTTAAATAAATATAATAGCACAATCCAGAACTACGTTGCATATAATGAAGGAGAAACTTAGGAACTTAATTTTTCAACTACTATTTGTGAAGCAAATAAAACATGACAATTAATAATAAATACATCAATCTTATTATTACTATAATCTAATTTAAACTTTACTTAATTAATTAATTAAAACTATGACATAACAACATTTCATGTGTGATGGATATAAATAAATTATTATAAATAAAAGTTAAGTCTAATTAAATGTCTTTTATATTTCACTTCAGGTCAAGGTACTTTTACGACTCTACAATTTCGACTTTTTATCAATCGCATTTTTTTGCTTAGAGTACCAATTTAGCTGAATTAATATTAATATTTTTAAGTGTCGTATATAGTATGTGGAGTGGGTACGTGGATTTAAGAAGTTGAAAACTGTCCTGCTGCCATTTACAAGTTTTTGTCATTGTTTAATTAAGAAATCCTCGTAATGCCATGCAAACACTTCAAGATACCAAGCAAGTTAAAAGCAACGGATAATCTATTTAATTAAATTCATTAACCTTGACAACGGCTAAGTTTTTTCTTCCATTATTATTGGAATATGTCTGTGAAAAATACCGTAGAATTCCATTACCAGAACAGACGCGTGCCTACAGTAAGATATGTGGGTTATAAAAAGACTTGAGTGTTAAACATGACAGTATGGTAAGTGTGATTCGAGTACATCATCTACTGTACCAGAATGTTAACAGATTTGAGCAAAGCAAATACACATTTAGAGCTATTCTTAAAAGCTATTAATATAATGTATTACAGATACAAGACGACAAATTGACAGCATTTCAGTAATACTAGTCGTATAGACGTAGATTATACAAATACATCTCACTAAATACCACTAAATAGAATTAGAATGGCTTAAGTGACAATTCACAAGACTATTGCACATTTATATCTTTATAATAAGCACATATATTTAGAGGCAGAATAATAGTACCTATAAGTGAAGACATCCAGACTGAAATATTTTAACCAGTTATAAAAATGACAGTAACACCTACCATGATATATTATTTTAAGAATTAGAAGTATAACAATTAATTATAGACGTAGATCTTATCAGATATCAAAGTCAGCTATATGATGGAACAGGTTTAGTTGAAACCCTGATCACTGAGACCACGATTGATCGATTTTAGCTGATCGAATACAATGACGCGTTTAATGTAAAACGTGTACTGTCATTGGCTGACATATTGAAAAGTTTTAGATTTATCTTATTCGAGAAATCGACTTCTGTGATATATTAAAATTTCAACATTTCTATATATGTATGTAGTTTAATATGATGGTCATTGTCACGTGGTGAAATACCTGGAATATATTAGGTCGAAAATTGTTTTCTATATGAATTAAGGTATATATTCAGTTTACGGCTTCGAATTTATAAACGGGAAGTCCATAAAGTGATTACAATAATGACACTGACCACAATATAATGTACATATAATAAAAAGATATAATTGTCAAAGAATTATTATATATAGTTATTACAAAAGCGAGACAAAGTACAAGAATTTCAAAGATCGGTTATTACTAATAAAATGTTCAATAGTTTACAACATTTATTATCAACACCTATCGTGAACGAGCAAATAGAAGATTGTAATACCTTCGCCAAGAAAGCAATGGTATTTAAAGCATTATTAATGAATTTTATTGAAACAACCCGTTGCTTTGATTCGATGGCTATTGTGACGATCAGGAGGATTTCATTCGATTTCGCGAAACAGTTTATTATATTTCAAATTTAACAACTGTACTAAGGCTACTGAATAAGGTACTTATGATCTCTCTCTCTCTCTGTTATTTTGCTATGAACAGAAAATTCTTGAAATAACCACAATTTAAATTCATCCTTTCAGGTTGCTCGTGGACGATAGGCGCAAAAATATTCCAAAGGAGGTTAGCTTCCATTCCACTCTTTATTTATCCTATTCCATCATTTATTTCTTTGTATTCACCTTGAATTCCATTGGTCCTATCACTACTGCTTGGAATAACATGTTCTTCTTTCTTTCTTTCTTAATCTATGAACTAATCTATAGGATAGCAATCGCTTCTATGAACCGTACATTGATTTATAAGTATCACATTCTCGACTATTCCTTTCGTTATAAATATTTCCTTTTAGTATAACTACGATGTTTAGGACATGGAGTAATTTGAAATGTTTCATATTAATTACCCTTAAGATAAGCATTAAGCAAACTGGCGGTGGGAAATTAGTTATTCACGAGGATAAAAACTGTAACATTATGCCTGTATTCCCTGAAAAGGAGGGCAGAGAGGTGAAATGCATTGCCACATTTTGTCAGTTACCAATGATGAGCCTATTGCCATACTTTGGGTACAAATCCATACTCCGAATTACTACTAGGAATTTCAAGTTTTCAATGGTACCCGGCCTAGGTATTGAACCCAGGACAATATTTATGAAGATTAAGCAATAAAAGTATTTATTTTAGCATTTTAGATACTTCCTGATCATCCTCGCTTGTAGATTAGCTAGTAAAATTTACTGATTTATTTATAAGTTTCTTATTAACAACCATTTGACATTTCATAAGGAAGAAAGAAAAAAAACTGCACATACTAGAGTTTTAGTGAATCAATAAAGTATGCTCTGACTTCCAACATTGTAAAAAATATCAAGGTTCATCTTTGGTTTTCATTTTCTACCACCAGCTTTCAACTGAATTCCATAGCTATAATGTATCAGCAAATTATTTCACGGTAGCTCATAAAGCAATAACAATCTGGTTATGTTAGTCACTGTACCCGTTGTCATCCTATAGACTAAAACTCGGTAGCTGGCTATAAGTGATGTTTGCTTAGTAGTGATACCTCTCCAGTCCAACATCGGATTGATGACTCTATCACGTACATCTATAAAAAAGATAATAATTACATATATTCGACGTTTTTGATGTGTAAGCTATTGAATACATCTTAATATATATTTAGATACGCGTACATTTATATCAATATGAAAATGTAGAGAATAAAATTCTATAAGAACTACATAACATACTATAGTTTATAATAACGTCTTCTGACAATAACACTTCACATGAGGATTCCGAAGAAATCTATGAATATAGGCATTTAATCGCATTAGACTAATAATATAATATTGAAAATATATCGAATATGCTATAACAATTCATTAGACATATTATTGCGCGTCACAAAGTTAGTGTACTCCGACTACTTGCTAAATCCAAGACAACAGTACAACAGTAGGTAAAAGAATCGAGAATTTTGAAATCTTGTCCCAAAATAAAAGCTGGAGTGGAGATAAAATCCAAGATCAAGCTTTCGAAATTCGCAATCCTACCTTACATCTTGGACCCAGATATAAAAATTGTCAATTGCAACAATAACAACTAAAGTATTTAAAAAATATGTACTCTCTCTTTCTACGCCTTACAGCAACAAATTAATCTTAATCTATGGATGAAAACTAAATAACTCCTTTTAAAGGATAACAAGCGATATCAATAAATCGTATTTGTCTTTTACTTCGAGGTAATGTTTTCTAATGACTAGCAGCTTATACGTTTTGTGCAATACTTCGTTGTGCTCCGAAAGCACATTATTGTTATTCCTAATAAATATAACGATAATAATGTTTCAAATTGTTTTAGTGAACTCCATACATAGTGATATGGTTTTTTTTTTTAACTTCAAAGACATTAACCAAATACGGTAACTACATCGTGTACGATTTTTTTACGAAAGCCCGCTTTCGTATTTCGTATTTCGCATCAGACTGAGATCAGCATTTACGAGTAGTTTGGGGGCGATATTCGACTATACGCTTACGACTCGCCTATACGACTATAGGCTTATTTTGAAATTTATTCCGTAGTTAATTATAACAAAAAAACTTGTACGCATGGCTTCATGATAGTCTGTAACGAACAAAGAATTTTTTCTTCAAAAATGAATAGATCCTCAGGTGACCATATAACATATATGAGGTGAATCGCAATATGCAATATTGTAATCTCCCTAAAATTAATCTCGGTGAAGAGCATTGTTTCTGAAACTTTTTAACCTGTATACCGCATTTCCAAATTATAGACAGTACTCATCAGTTTATAATTTCCGTATATTATCGAATAGTCATATCCTTGTGTTATTAAATTCTCAAGAATTGTAGGATTGCCCAAGATTATTAAAATTGCTTCTCAAAAACAATTTGAAACATTCTCGATAATACTTCTTTTTTCAATGAGAGCGTACGAGAAATGAACCGAATTCTGAGAAAGGCTTATTTACATTGTGTTACTTTTTGTGTTCATCTAGAGTGAACATCATAATTATGTCGCCTGTCTATATATCTTGTGGAAAAGGCAGAATGAAAAATATTCTATGAAAATCAAGATGGACATCAAAAGTGGCAAATGTAAATCAGCCTACATAGACATTCAAATGTAATGATTACTTATGTATATTAATCTATAAATAAGAGATAGACAACCAGATATAGACAAAATCGTCAAAAACATACCCAAATAGACAAGTCTAATATCTTGAACACTTCATGCATCACCTTGAACCGTTCCTTGCCATGTTCGAATTCGATTGGCTTGGTTATTCTCTAAAGATACGGAAATATAAACCGGAAAATGTCGGATTTTGTAAGGAAAACACTTGAAATATCATTTATAAAGTAATATTACGAACAAACCATTTTTTTAATTGATTAATTAAGTTAAATTAAAGTTGCCGCGCATTGAGAAAGCAACAAACACAATATGTCAAAATTAAGTCGCTTTTGGTTGGAATGCTATATGTTGACCAAAATTCTAGCTATAACAAAAATGTGAATTCTTGCCAAAAATATGAAATGTTGTTCAATGATAAACGAGAAAATAATAAAAAAAGGACACAAACATATGAACAAAGTAAAGATTTACATAGGATAACCTGCAGTGATGATAAAATAATTATTTAACTTAAAATGACAATTCTGAAGCGTTTTCCCGACTATAATCCAACCATTTTGAAGCTAATAGCTGATTGAGCATGGATAGATGGAAGACTCGAGCAAAGGAATGGTCTTAAAGAAATGTTTACACCTAGCTGATATATCAATAGCATTATATACGATACAACTATGTTATAAATACGAATAACATTTAAAATACATTGATAAGAATACGAGCTTAAATAAAATATAAATTATGGCAGCCGTGCCACACGAAAAAGTAGATTTACCAAAAGTTATCAATAATCTCACTGTGTACAATCAATCAAAAAGTAAAGATGTAAGAGTTGCAGATTTAATGAGACAATTAATTATATTTTTTGACGAAACAACAGCATTGGAACATTTCGAGTCAGTTTACTTTACAGTGATGTATATAATTTAAGACATATACGAACATAATTAGATTTTAGGACCATACCCCTCCAGTACCCAAATTTCTCATTTATGGAACATAAATAAGTAGTTTTTAAATGAACCTGCCTTTCAGTTGTAGAAATATATATTACTGAAATCTAATTTTACGAAATTATATTAATTTTTATTACGAAAAATGTGATATTTAAAAAGATTGTTTTTTTTCGTGTCAAGTAAATTATATAGGAAACAGTGTTGGTGTTGTAATTCAGAATAGTTGCTTAAATTATACATCATAGAATTGTTTGTTCTGCTTGCTTAAATAACAAAAATTAAATAATACCGATTGCTTAGAAATAGGAATACATATTATATGAAGAAGATATGATATATATACTAAACTCCATTTCAATTCAAAGCAAGCTTGTAGGTACATACATTTAAGACATTAAAGCAATATTTTTCCAAATGCATACTAAAGATCCCTTCAATTTTGATAGAGGAGATAAATAATACGAAAAGTATAGCCTTTACTTCCCTAAATTAAAATGTTATTAGATAAAGCTTCAATAAATGAAGGCTGGGTGGAGAGGGGGAGTAGGGTGAACTCGTGGTTGCTTGTCCAGTGGCGCGCAGCAAGTTGGTTCACAGCAGGCTGTGCTGTATGGTGCAGGCACCAAAGCGTACTGAGCAGGCGGACCGTAGATTGCAGGCGTTGCTGTAACGGTGTAAAAATGTTTAAGGCTTGTTACCTAATGGCCTAAAGAGTCAAATGAAGTTTCAAAAGACAAGTTTCTTAGAATAGCTTTATCAAAGCTCCTGTAGTCAATTCCAGCGTATACGATACTATACATCTAAGAACATATATGTCTTGTATATGAAAACTTCATAAGTGTATGAAAATAATACAATTTTGATGTGAGAAATTTATTCTAGCACATTCTTCAATCCATATATTGAGGTATATGCTGTCAAAAAAGTATCACGTTAATTCGCCTACACTCAGTATCTACTATGTAACGTTACCTTACGAATGTTTCTATTGGATTACTTACTATCAAACTGGAAAGGATACACCGCATAGGGAGGTGGTGGTATCTCACAAGGAGCGCAAGCTGGCAGCGGAGCAATCGGAGGTGCACAGAGCAACTGATAACACAAAGGTGCCTGCAGAGGCGCTGCCTCGGAACTTATCACTGGCAGTTGACTCATCTGAAAATTGTGTAATCGTAATTTAATATAAACTATTAAATATAGTCAAACATATTAATTAAGTAGTGCGGCCTGACACGAATTTGATTGCTCTATATGCTGCTTGATATTTCATAGAAAATATAAGAAATGGAATTTTATTTTTAATCTCACTTCAAAGTTGGTTTTACACATTATGTATAGTTTATTTGAATCCGAAATATTTGGGACATTATTTAATATAATTAATAAAAGCTCGTCAGCTAATATAACGTTAAATGATATAACTCAACGATGTCTATATACCACTAGAACCACATACATACAAGTACATACATGTAAAAATAAAACCAGGGGACCCAGAATACTAGTTCTAATGTTCTTTTTTTCTGTCTTGATTATGAAGCACATATTTACGACCCCGTATAGACAAGTAGAATCAAAATATTTACTTAATAATATCGTATCCGTGAAGGTTGATGTTAAAAAATCGATTATTTAATTACCTGTTTTCTTACAGCCTGCGCGACACGGAGACGACCCAATGGTGAGAACATTACGCCTCCACTCTGAAAAGACAGTTTATGCACATCTTACTTTCAAAAATATGTGTAACAAACATACAACTGGATAATTTTCAACGTGTAACTGCAGTTTGGATCTTTTATCACTCAGTTTTCCTTTTATTTTTCACATCTATACTTACGACGCTCTTTTAACAGAATCGTAACCTTTTTAAAATAATATTATATTTTTATCGCTGAGAGTAATTTCCTGTTTTCTGTCCGTCATTACACAAAACATTTCTAAATATTACACTGACGGATGCAACCCCTACGTGACCTACATTCTAAACGATCCCGAATCAATGCGAAACGCCCTCTAGGCTGTTAGAATTTTTATTCTGTGGTGTAAAAATAACCCTTTAGAACTATATATTTTAATTGTTTTGGATTCAGCTTTGTTATTGAAAGAATATAACTCTCATTGCATACTTTTTTGTATAATCATTCTCGATTCTTTATTGTTCAGAACGGGATTCACGTAAATTTGTTAAGATCTAATGACGCATTTTATTTAGATAATTATGTTCAGTTTATTGTGGCCATATTTGGCACTTGATTAGTTTCTATTGTGTATCTTCTTTTCTAGGAGCGTGGCTATCAGCGACTACAACGCATAAAGACAAAACTACAGCTGAGATTGAATAACATTTTACACTAATATTATAATAAACTGTCCTACGGTATATACTATAAGATTGAATAATACATGACAACACTGCTACTACAACAACGTAATAGAATAGATTATAAAAGGTACAAGAAACGCAAGCAATAAATAACTTTAATGGAATCAATTTAACCAATAATATATCTTTGAAAGGAATCAGAGCGGCAAGGGCGTATGTTGCGTGCAGGGAAAGGCACTTAGAGCTTATTGTGTTTGAGTATTATATGA
>DWMG01002378.1:0-13350 GCA_018244855.1 Elbella merops
CCTAAATTAATATGAATAGTTCTACTTGTTATTTCTACTTTAAATATTAATCCAAATTTATTATTTAGTTAATTTAGTTATACAATCAATGTGACTCGACCACTCTTAACTAAACAACACGATAGGTACTGATTTTTTTTAAGTCTCCCTATGGGTCGCCGGAAGCGGAGCTTGTAACACTACAGCTTGAGAAACAGAAATCGCTGGTGGCGCGAGTGTCTAAATTTAAAAGCACCTAATTTCGAGCTGACACTATCATACTGCACGAAAACCACTCAAAACGTGATAATTGCAATTAATTTACTTGAACACAATCAAATGGGCGCGGCTTCATGATTGATACGATCTTTTTGTTCTAATTATGATGAATCACTCATATCTATTCGATAACGAGTCCGATGTCAGATTACAGCTCAATTTCCGGTAAATTGCGATTGTTGGAACAATAACATTAATGCACTTTTTGCATTGTTTTCCTTAAATCAGTTTCGAGAAATCTCTTTTCAATTAATGTTATTACGTATGTATGCGCGTTTCTACTCGTATTATTAGCAAATATGGCGTGGTATTGCACAATCAATTTGCAATATTCATTTAGAATTCTTTTATTTCCCCTTATTTTCCAATTTAGGTCTTAATATCTAACATTGTGTACCTACCTAATATGCTCTGAAATAAATTTTGGCCCTTAAAAACATTGTAGCCGCAGTCGTATTCATTTCATTCGTAGTTATAGCTAATACTTTAACGTTCTTCTGCGAGCTACCAACTACATTTTTCGTATTTCTACTAATCGTGTATGCACCCGTGAATCGCGAACAATTCCTGCAAAAAATCCATTCAAATAAATTGTGGGATTTTCTCATCCAATCTATTCGGACATGAGCTTAACGTAAACCTGCGTTAGGCATTGGAGCTACGTGTGCAAAATCATGACTATCAATATTTGTAAATCGTTTATCAGACGTCGCTGTCACTCAGCTCTTGCGACTGTAAAGTGGCATTAAGGTGTCACAAATATATATTTTATCTGTAAAACCATTGTCGATACCGCGTCAATTTATTTCACTCATAAATTCTCTGTCGGCAAGTGTCTACAGCGCATTGATATCGTTTTTCTAAACTAGGACGCCTCCGCCCTTGCAATGACCTTGTCACTATTTATTATCTACGAACACAATGAATATACTGAAATAAATAAAATGACGAAAAAGTTAACACAAAACGGTAGTCGGTGAAAATTTTACACAATATAATTTACTATCTGAATTCTTAAACATTGGCTAATCGTTGTATCATAATCACTTAAAGATATTACGTAAAATTTACACAAAAAATTAATTTGTAATATTGCAAAATTGTGAGGCTAGGTGCCAAATTTTACTCATCATTACACTTTCGAAACTCTTTCACAGTTTATGGATTAAAGGATTTACTTGTGGATTGATTTGTGCCAACTTCACTGAAACCTATGTAACTTGTACGTTATGTCGTTTCACGTTTGATGAGTGTCCGAATTACTATGGCTACGTATATACGTAACATCACGCCTGTAATCCCCGAAGGGGTAGGCAGAGGAGTGTAATACACCCTCACGTGGCTACGTATATAAAAGGATAAACTGAGGAATTACGGAATTATCATGAGGTTTTCACGGTGTGTACCCACACTTTATTAACACTGCAATTTGTCCATACCTTTGTAATATTATATACGACGGTAACATATGTATACGTGTGTGCGCGTGTGGCCAACTTACTTCGTGAAATGATTAAGATTTTATTAAAAAACTGTCGTAAGTTTCTTCACTCCGGCTTTTCGTTTAGATCTGCCGCACCAATTGGTGTATAATGAAATAATGAAGGTCTGACTTTAGCACCAGATCCTAAAATATAGAGAACATTACAGCATACAGGTTCCTCGCCGTGTTTTCTTTCGGCGTTATGGTAAATGATATTTCATAAAAATATACATTTACATCAGGTCTTCCACGGGATCGGCAGAGAGTACGGAGTGCCAAATATCTCTGTCCTTACAGACCTGCCGTGCTTCTTTCACATACATCACACGCTTCGTACATGTTACCTTTGTATTTGGTCACCATGAGAAGCCTTATCATTAAATAAATTACATGAAATATCACTAAACGAAAACATGCTCCATTCGGCAGTTCGCAATAACCTTTATCAAATACTACTTTATATGACCGTTATAAATATTATCTACCGCATTAGCGTGGGTTTTTCGTAAACCGTTTCATATTTATTAATCCTCTTACTTAATTCTAACTAATTTATTTATTGCTTTTAATTACAAATTTATTTATCTAAATCTACACATATCTACATGTTCAAATGTTGCTTAACATAATTTCAAAATTATTATATAAATAATTTATTTCATAGGAACTCTTTGTAGACTAACTGCCTCGTTGGTCGTGTTGGTTGCAAGTGCGACTGCCGATCAGGAGGTCCCGGGTTAGATTCCCAGGTTGAACACTACAACATTTTCTAAATTAGATTTTCTAGTAGTGGGTCGGAGAATGGATATGTGCCCGATGCATGGCAATAGGCTCACCACCTATTCCATAGTGGGACGTAAACGTAACCGGTGAACCGTGAGAGTGTTCTGCATTCCTCTGCCTACCTCTTCGGGGATTACAGGCGTGAAGTTACGTTTTTTAACATGAGGAACAATTTCTTGTAATGACCTAACTTCTGATCCTATTCAGCTATTTCCTAGTGTTCATAAAACGAGACTCATCTTTGGTATTCTAGAGGAAGGCCATTGAAACCAGACAATGCTCTCGGATTAATACTTTGAGAAGGATTCAAAATAAGAATTTCAGTATGTTATAAGTCACGAGCTACAAGCTTTGCTGGTATCGAATTAGAAGACATATGTAATATTTTGTTAATAATTACTTGGGTGTAAGGGGTTCCAACCACCATCTCAGGAACCCAAGCCAACCTCACCTGTACGTGGTGCACCGTGCTATAACAGACGAGGCTCTGGCGACCGGCTGATTGTGGTCTAGCGCAGCCTGAATAGGCACAGCTAAATGCCCTGGCCGCCGACGGGCAGCAGTGTCGGCGGTGCGAAAAGCCGTGCCCTGCGATCTCCAACCCGCATGCCCAGCGTAGAGATTACGGGCATAAGCCCCCTTTTGGGGAGGCCTATGTCCAGAAGTGGACTGAGATAGGCTGATGATGATGATGATGTAATTGGTGGGGGTACTACACTCCACTGCCTACAACTTCACGAAGATTCAGGTTTGACATTACGTTCAAAATCCAAAGTAAAGTTTGGCGCAGCCCTAAGCATACTAAGGTTGAAATAATACGAATTGCGTGAATGTGACTCTGATGTTGCGAAGAGATTGCTGAAAGTTTTATCTTCGTTCGCAGTCACCTGTCTCGCGGACGCTACAACAAGAAAAGCAATAATTTTACACTAATTGCGTTTGTTGAAAGAACCCCTTTTGATAAGCGGAAACGTACAGATGGAGATGAATACGAGACAAAGAGCGAAAGTGGAGATGGTGGGGCAAATCGAGATAAAGAAAATATACATCTTTTCCTTGGATCACCGTTCAAATTTCTCTTATGAATACTGCGAGACAAGGAAGCTTTTAATACGAACATTGAACACGTAACGCGGGAACAGGTGCCAACAGCTGGGATTTACTGGAACACAACAGTTGCATACTCAAGTTACTTTACATCACGTGCTACATAATTCATTCTCGTAGCCGCTAGCTTAGGAACGTTATAGACGGAGCTACAGTATACATTGTGTTATAATATTACATAATATCACGCTTGTGTTTCCCCGGCGAGAGGCAGTATGTAGTACGAGTACTTCCACTTTTTATCAGGTATATTGTACCTTCTATGCAATAGGGAGTAAACCTATTGCTAGACACCTGACGTAAATTCAGGCGTAGTGGCTTCGAACCTGAGTTTGTCCCCGGTTTATGGCAATAGGATCACCACCTATTTCACAGTGGGTCGTAAACCTAATTGCTGAAACGTGGGAGTATACTACACTTCTCTGCCTACCTCGTCGGGGAAAACAGGCGCGATATTACGTTCATTATATGTCTTACCATAATATATACATATTATAGCTCCGTCTGTTACGACGTTTATGTTCGTGCTACGAACGGTACAAGCACGTGTTGCAATCATACAATTTAATATTCCAGCTAATGTTGCTATATTAATGAATTAATGAGATTAAAGTGGCTTCGTAGTTGGTGTTAGGAATATTGTAGTTGTAAACTTTACTGTTTTTTTAGTGATTTTGAACTTGGAATCGAATTTATAGATACTTTCTAGGCATGCGTGCAACATGTTAACCTACATCTCACTCACTATTGAGTGACATTTAAGTCAAATGCGAGCCTATGGCGATTAAAAATGGAAAATCGATATGTTTTCGTTCATAATGGCTGTTTCGAATTCATTTCCGGTTAATATGGTAGTGTGCTTACCTACCTACGAAATGCATGAATTAAAAAAAAATATTATCGTTCAGTTGCGCGGTTGTGGCAAAAGAGTGATTACTCTATTTGGTAGCAAAATATAATTTGGTAATAAAATATAATTTTACTACCCAGGGGTAGTTTCCAACAATAATGGCCGCATTGATCTTTATATTAAACTATCAGTTAATGACTAATGTACTGATTAATGACTTATAATATTTCAAAAGTCGCAAAGTTGCTTTCGTAGAGTCTAGTAATTACTAAGCGGTTGTAGAGTATGACTTTGATGATGCTTCGGAAGGTATACTTACAACTTTGTATTCGTGGATTATTACACAATAATAAAAAAATTCTTAATTATAAAGAATATATTTCCACAAAGAACACTTGATTCAGATAACAGGGAAAAACGTACCTATGTATAAACAGTTCCCCATGCGAAACTAGGATATTAGAATACTAATTAGGATTTCGGTCCTATATCATGTAAGCTGAGGCAAATTCTCTTATCCATCAATGTTTATAATTTTATTTTTTGTTTGTAATTTTTTTTTCATTAATTTTTTGGTGCAATAAATATATGTTATAAATATATATTATGGCTATACAAGATGCAGCTAGGTACGGTATAATAAAGTTTCTGAACATATCCTACCTTCCAGCTTCCCTGAGTAGACTTGGGCGGTGTTGTATTGGAGCGGGCCGGCCGACGAGTGGAACTGCACGCCTTCCGCGAACACCGAGCTGGGGTCCGGCCGCAGCACCAGCCGGAACTCTCTGAACACGAAAACAATTCCATTAAATTCAAATTATCGGACATCAGACACTTATTGTTACATCGGAAATACTAACAATCGGACATCAGTAACTCCTGCCAGTATCAAATTGCACCTTCATTACGTTGCTAATAAGATTAAATTAAAATTATCGGGCATCAGCTACACTTCTCATTAAAAATCCTATATTCGTTACGTTGACCGTTGATTTTGTAAAGAGGTAACGACAATTACGAAAGGCAAGAAGGCTTAGTAATATTTATTTGTATATTATAATTTTAATATAATTATGAATTTATTGGTATTCTTTGTATGAACAGCCCTGGGATCGATTTCCGAATCTTTCGATCAGTAGTCGCGCTTGCAACCATTCGATCAATAAGGTGGTCATTTTAGAATTTAATGATTATAATTTAAAAAGTTGCATATTGACTATAGTCACATATGAAGGATAGATATTAAATTGACGTACCTCCATATTTCCATAGCCAAAGAATTATTTACATTTATATATTATTATTTATCATAAATATAACATTATACTTAAATATATGCTATGTACTAATGACACAATCTAAGAGATTTGATAAACAAGGATAACTAGATACTTTCGCTAGAATACATTTCGCTAACCGTCATGTAAGACTAGTCGAAGATAAGCCTCTTGTAAAAAAAAATAAAAGTTAAGCCAATTTGACTATCCAATATATTCGTGAAGGAAATGTAGGAGACTAATTTAAATTTCACACGAAAACAAAGCCAGTAACTATTGCCAGCGCAAGTCGTTGCGGTTGATCTGACTGACAAATGGACACACGACTCCATTTGCGTTCCCCGTGCGGTCACCAACGTCCGCAGACTGTACACCGACGTACCAGGCTTTCCGATCTCAATCGTTCACTTCACTTTATTGGTTTCATGTAATCTGATCGTCTGAAATTTCAACGCTCGGCTTGTTCTACGAATACGAGCGAACGGTGAACGAGAGCGCAAAAGAACTTAAAGAGCGAAGTTTCTCGAAGCGCGGCGTTCGCGATATCGTTCAATATTGGCGAACTTTTAACTAGACATGTAGGTGTATAAAAGTTGGGCAAGTTTAACTAGCGGTATAAAGTGGTCACGTGCCCACAGTATATCACAGTTACACAAGACTAGGCTGATTTATTGCCATTACACCGCCGCTCCACATTTTAACACCTACAGGTTGAATTATTCCGCTTTCAGTCTGTGTTATATTGCCAATCTATTCTAATGCCCTCCTTTAAATAAATCACCGATCGCTTCAACACTTTAACATCAGCTTCAATAATGTTCATAAAACACTATTACTAAAAACTTTTCTACTGAGCAAAATATTATTGTATGTGTGTGACAATAGGCCCACGTTCTGTCCCACGGCGAGTAAAACATAACAGGCAAACATTTCGAGTGTACTTTCCCCTCTGTCTACGAACACGGATGATTACGAGCGTGATATTATTTACGTATACCACATAATATTGTTTATATTGATTACTAGGTATATTGTACTCTGAATACTACTGGTATGATATCGTAATCTGAATATATGAGTGATTATTAATTGTCAATACAATTTGGATATTTTTTTAATTGTTGAAAATTATAACGAAGATAGAGCATATTGTTAAAAAAGCTATATAACTCAGTAAACAGGCGTGACTATTTTACTGCAAAGGTGTAATAAAAGTTAAATAAAATCGTAAAGTAATAAATTTTACGTGGTAGTGAGCGAGTGTACACGTGCGCGGTTAGCACTATGTCATAATTAAAACGTTACGTGTTGCAAGCGCAGTGTATATCAAGAAGGCGAATAATTATAAATAAATAAAAGCTAGGCGAATAATTGCTAGCTACGTTTTAATAAATAATAATTAAGAATGAAAAAACTGACATCGCATAACATACATAAAGTGGTTACATTTCATTCAGTTTTGAAAGTCAGTGAATTTATAGAAAAGCGCTACTATTTGTTTATTTTATGGTTTACGAGAATTTTTTCTTATCTTTATTAATGCTTTTACGATACTCGTGAAAGGTACTTACTTATCAGCTGCCTTATCGTATTTGACGATGGTAACCCTTTCACGTGTTGCTCATATGAAATTAATGTAAGAATGATGTATTTTTCTGCACGTCTTCATTATACATTAGCAACATAACAGTACATTATTGTTTTATTTGATAATCCCCAACCCCTATTTCATTGGACGTAAAACATAATTGGTTAAAATTTGGAATACTTTCACAGCCTGCTATTTCGGGGAAATACAGGCGTGATGTTACGAGTACGTTTACGTTTTGTTTGAAAAAACTATTCTTTGACTATCTATTCCATAAACAACCTAGCCTGATTACGTTATGTTCACTAAGAATTTATGTTTTGTAGCGACTGTATACGTGTATTCGAAGCTGTATGAAAAGCTTAAATCCCGCCAACAATTGCCACAGATTGCACGTAATGACATTACGGGACCACCCTGTGTCCCTTGATTGGTACAACTTCGTTATAGGAAAACATGGAGTCCCGTTCGATGGGACCTGAATGTACCACGAAATGATAAATTTCGTAGTATATTTTTTACCAACTTTATTCCTGCAAACTTTGTTGTGATGTGTCCAGCATTATTTATAAGATATTTTTGGTTCTTAATAAAGTAATATTTTTGTCTATCGTGAAAATGTTTCTGATAGTTTGACAAGGAAATAATAAAAGATTGGTTTATTTACTTTTTATGAATTTATCACAAAAGTAAAGGCATGTGCTTTTGAAGAACAACGTTATTTGAAAAATGCTTTTAAAACTGAGTCGTGGTTAAAAACGCGACTACTTGTCAAGTAGTCTTGGGTTCGATGCTCCGGTTGAGTACTATAGTATTTTTGTAACTTAGTTTTTCTGTTAGAAATTTCTAGTAATGGCTCACAGTCTGCATCCGTGCCCAGTGTGGCAATAGACTCATAATCTATTTCATGATGGGACATAAACGAAACTGGTAAAACATGGGAGTACTACTTTCATCTGCCTACCCCGTTAGGAAAAAACCGGCGTGATGTTAAGTTATAATGGTGTGGTGTCAGTATTTTAATCAATATAATGCATGATTTAAATTTAATTTCAACATTCCGTTCCTCGATTTAATAAATTGACAATTCATTGCGGGTAAGTAATAAAACATCTCGCTTCAGCGCGAAGGGGTGTCTCCATTAAAATGGCGATCGTGTCGAATTTCGCAGTTTTGTTTGTCACTCGAGTTCCCAACTCAATTAACGTATTAATTAATTTAGCTGTGCCACAGCTCGGTAGTTCCGGCCCGGAGTGTTACTAAGGGAGCCACTTCGGAAATGTATTCTGAGCAGCTTATACAATTAATTGGTTATTGAAATATACAGATTTCTATTTATACTGACCTATTTACATAACTATGATTAATTGGATCCCTTTACAAGCACCCACGCGCATGGTAAGGAAATCGTCGCATAATGGGGTATTTGTCTGGGAAGCAAAGGTCCTTTAAGGGAGGCCTATATCTGACAATGATCATAATGAGACAGGGTAATGATGATGGCGACATTGCTGATAGTTGGTGTGGGGATCCGAGGTACATACTTGTTATATTATAGGACATCACGTCAAAGTTGCTTCAAAATACAAAAAAAATATGTGTTTCGTTGATGGAGTTATAACAACAGTAAATGAAATTTTTAAGCTAAAGAAAAAAATCATATTCAAACTCAGAATTGTACTACGTCTAAGTGAACTAGTTGCTGCTTCCATTAAATTATTACAGATATATATTTTATCATCAAACGATAGTATATTTTTATTTTCTTTCCACACAGACTTTTGTCTAGATCATTTGAAAGTTACAATTATTTTAATATAGGTATAACGGTTAATCTTATCAGTATGGTTTAGCTAATAAAAAATATATTAGTATTAAAAATATATTGTTAACGAAATGACCATTACATTTAGAATTCTTTTTCATTACATACAAACCTTCACAAAGACTAAATAATTTAAATATTTTGAAATAATCCTGAGAATTACGTCAAAACCGACGTCATTCAGTACAGAATTTTAACGGATACACTGCCGGATATGATTAACGGACTTTATTATGTAGATATTGAAACTATACCTAATGTTACTAAAACAATGTATCGGAAGTCTCCACAATCAGTGGGTGTCTGTAAAGAATGATGAATTAACATGACAGATCTGTTAAGTTTAAGATATTTGGCGTTTTGTGTTCACTGACTAACCCGTGTCAAAATAAAGAAAAATAACACCTAATGTTTAGGGGCAATAAATATATTTTTTAATATATATCTAAGATATTGTGAAACAGACAAGTACACCCACCAAGAGTAAGTTAAATAAATATTAATAAGTCGTGTTCAGTGGTAGCTAACTTTATTTGCGCTGCGGCGGGGGACGTGTAATAAGATTAATGGCGGTTTTGATTCAGTGGTAGCTATTTTCTTTATTATTATCAGGAGATCTAAGGAAAAGATTTCGATAAATTGATCACTATATTTGATTAGGAAAACATCGCTAATATTGATGATGATGGAACTTGATTTCCTTTTTGTACTACGGATTTCTTTCATAATTTAATGTGATGGCTTACCGATCCTTTTTTATTTTTCTGGATTTTTTATACCCCTGTTTTTGTAGTAGCTGCCAATATTATTAACAGGATTTTCTTTATTTTCTACTAACATTACAAAATTACAAAATTTTTATGTGAAATAAAAAATGAGAAATAACTTAGAATATCGTTATACTTATAACGATCTTTGATGTACGCCTACGTCGTTGGTCGAGTGGTTGCAAGCGCGACTTCCGATTGGGAGGTCCTGGGTTCAAATCCCGGGTATGGTATATTGGATTTTTCTAATTTAGATTTTCTAGTAGTGACTCGGAGTCTGGAATTGTGCCCGGTGTATGGCAATAGGTTTATCACCTATTCCGTGGGAATTAAACGTAACTGGTGAAATGTGAGAGTGTACCTACTACACTTTTCTGCCTACGCCTTCGGGGATTACAGGCGTGATGTTACGTTTTGATGTAGGCATTCAATGACATTTTATTTATTTATTGACTCTTTATCGATTCTTTCACAATGAGTGGATTTAATGTCTAGTGGCAGTTTTTACTTATCAATCCTTGGCGAAGATGGGAGTTGGAGGCGTTAGAGTTAAAAAATAAGGAGACAAAATCTTTAAAAAGAAATCCAGGGCGAACCAAAATTTATACGAGCTTTAAATATAACGTAAATGCATAACAAGGTATTATAAAAATATAAACACTGTTCCATTTTCAAATTAATAACTGTAAAAATAAATTGATACAAAAAAAAAAATAATGCATCACGAACTTACTATTCAATTGTAAATGTAACAAAAATGATTTTAAATAAACAAGTTAAAATAATTATCCCTTTCTGCCTTTTGTATCAGCAATATTGAAACTATGCTGAACAGTGCGACCGTTCAGTAAAAAAACAGTAATATTCCATGTTGCCAGTTTTTTGCGCGCCATTAGTTTTGGGGCATTTACTGAATGTTCGAAATACAAATTTAAAATGACAGCCTAAATGGGGGTCACTATTCTATTATACAATGTACTCGTATTATAAGGTATTTATTTCAGGTAGGTTGAGAACGATTTTACTTAGATCCAGTATTTCCATGACAGAAAAAAATTCGCTTGAATGTTACTAAAAAAACAGTGAAGCGTCAGTTTAATAAAGCCAGTTTAAATCAGTTGGAAGCGACAGCATAAATTAGGAACTTTTATTAGAAGCGGGGGCCCACATTCTCGCATCCATCCTCATTTGCGAGGGTTCAAAACTGAAAAGTCCGTAAGAAGTTGTTATGGAACGCAATTTCCCGAACTCATTATTCATTTTTGGTAACCGCTCTGCCTGGGACACCGGCACAATCGCCAGCGGAACACCGTGTCGCGCCTACGTTCTGACAAAGTTTTAAAATTTAATTTGTGTCACATTTCTTGGACGAGTATCGCGAATGTAAACGTGCAGTTGGCAAATTTATTACTCCAGTCAATAATTACATTAAAAATCTTATGTAATTTTCCATAATTCTTTAAATACGCTATCTTTACGGTTCATATCTTTAAGACATCGTACATGTGTTCGCAGATGACCTTCATATTTATAGGATTTTTTTTGCTAATAAACGTTTCTTTTAAAAAATGGAAATGAATACCTTGGTTAAGATTTTTTATTTTACATTATAAAGTGCCTTATATGAATTTTGCAAGTAGTGAATAAAAAGCACAGTAACAACCACAAAAACGACTATTTTTGGTTTGTTTATCGTTCTATTCTTGGAGACGCGTAGGTCGTTAAAAATAGATAGTCTCACAATGTAACAGGCATTTGCCAGGGCTTCGATCTGCAGACCTCCATAATGGAAGGTTCAAAAAACTACTGTAACACTCCCCTACATGATAACAAAGTATCAATACATCCAATCGTACTCCAAATTAAAGTTCAAATATCAAGTCAAAAACAATACAATTTCATTTCATTGAAAGCAAGTTACGAGTAATGTCACTATTGTGGAAAGCTATAGACCCATCTATATAAACAAAAGCTATTAGGCCAGCAATGGCCCAATGCATTCAGGGCTTCTCTCATCACAAGTATAGGGCGATAAACGATATTTTTTTAAAAGAAAGTATGATTTATCGCAAAACATTACATTCAGGATGTATTAGGGAAGTTTCTTATAATTTTAATTTGATACATTAGTTAAAATGGTTATACATAGTTCACATTCGCTCTCACAGGCACTCGCCCGAACACACGAAGCGTGAAATGCTAGCAATATGCTAGTCGTTGCTCGTCAACCGTCATACCAGTACCTAAGATCTTTACAACTGTCGATTAGCCGGTGTTCCGAGCCATTGAGCTAAGTGCACCGCGTTTTAAGGTTTATGTTGCTTGTCTCCACCACAACGTTGTATTAGCGGCTGACGGTTATTATCCGCGATACTGTAACTTTTCATTAACAGCCTAAAAGCTTACTTAACGCGCAGTTTATTGTTGCATATAATTTGCTTAATGTACTTATTTGCGAACGTCCAACCGCCAGTTCGGATATGAAAGTAGTTATATGCCGAGCTATGGTATATATTATAGCAAGACATATTATGATATATTACAATATGTTTTCTATAGTAACGCTTGAAGGAGTGCACATGTACTCGTACATACTCGTATAACTGCTCTATTTAAAAGATGTGCTGTAATGTAATTATCTTTATTGATTAAAAATGAAATGAAATTCAATAAGTACTCGTATGTAAACATTTTATTTGTTTAAAGAACCGTTTTACATTTATGTACATATGTGTAATATGTACCGTGTGAGTATATAGAGGCTTTTGTTATATTCAGTTTACAAGTTGCCTGATATAAGTTTGTATACACGTGTCTAGAATAATCAAGTTCTGAATACAGTGAATGCAACAGCCATATTGTAAGCCAAGTCGCTATGAACGTATGAACTGTTCTAATCGTCTCTGTATCGCTCTCTCTAGATGAAATTGTGGAATTTTTTTGCTCGATTGTTATGCAGATTTTGATCTCCTGTTATGTTGTTATGTTTATCGGGTTTTTTACCTTCTGTTATCGTTTCTACTTTTTGTTATTGTTAACGCTCTGTAACAACAAATCTTCAATTCTGTGGTACGTTGTACATAAATTAGATTTTAGCCTGTTGTACTAATGTTGGGCATACATTTATCAATATTTTGCACTATATACACACAATTTGGTTAAATTTCCAGAATGTACAAACACATACATAGTATATGCACGTCACTGGCATTTCAATATTTGCGTATATTTGTTATTATTGGAATGTACTTAAAAATTAAAATGAGTCCAGATGACGAACGAAATAATTTTCTTCCTTATTACTTTCAATATATATAGAGATACAGTGATAGCCTAGTGGTTAAGAATTCAGCCCCTCACTCCGGGGGTGCCGGGTTCAAATCCATGGCGCGCACCCCTTTACAAAAGTGCG
>DWMG01002379.1:0-13349 GCA_018244855.1 Elbella merops
GACTTCGAGCTTATACTGGGAATTTCAAGTTAGAAAAATCAAATACTATCCGATTCGAGCATCAAGCCCAGGACCTCTTGATCAGCAGTCGCGCTTGCAATCATCAATAAAATAGGCAGTCGGTGACATTTTGCGATGTCCATTAATAAAATCTACAAACGTATGCAATTTTTTTAAACATAAGAGCAAAAGAAGAGATTTGACTGTAGTCTATTTTGAGCGCCTTTGACGAATATCGCATAGTGGATTAATGTTACAATCAATTTTTCATCTGCTTCGGTTAAAAAATATATACATTTTCTATTGATTTTTTAAAATGCATTTTTTGTATCGGAATTTACTGTGTTATATCCTATTTAGGGTCAATTATTTTATTGATTAACAATCTGAGTCTTATTTAAACTGTACCTCATAAACTGGGCTCGATTTTAATTTTTTTGTAAACCCTGAGTGGCTTATTAACTGGCTGATACTTTTCTAACAGGAATGTGGTCAAAGCATGGCCATTCGCCGTGAGGCGGCCACGTTCTGGAAGGCCGTGGGCGCCGAGAACATATTATTGTCTCATATTGCTCGGTATTTAGTTCGGAACAGCGTCACCAACCCACAGTATGCTGCGTGCGATCCCGATTAGTGGAATATATGTTTTTTCAGAATTAATAAAGTTTTTTATTTAGTTCTTATTTTTATTAAGTTGATTATTGTTCACAGAAAGTAATTCGTAACTAAGTACCTATTCGTATATTTTATAACCGAAACAATACCAGATGCCAGGAGTGGTTCATTGTATAAGAATGATATACATTAAGACGTTTTACACAATTTATTTAATTTTACACATGTTCATTACATTAGACGAGTTTCCTTAACTACAAAATATTTACACGAAATGCACAGAATGGCCATCTGTCTATGAAGATATAACAAATTGATTTCATTCTACTACTCGGCTATGGCTTTTACAATAATTTGTACAAAATTATAATAATCAATGTCGATTTAAAATTACTGAATTATGTCTACGAGATCAACATTATTATTTTCATGAAATGTTATATGACTATCAAAAACATTTGGCTTTGGCTCCAAAGCTCTCTCCATTGAGTCGCATTATATATAGTGGTTGTATGAAAAAATTTAATTCATTCATTTTTTTCGAACATATTTATAGCATTATTTTTTTTTAGAAACAAATCATAAATACAGAGCCTAAGAACAAAGTGAAACACTTAAATGTTATTATATGAGATGTGCGTGTTTAATGAAGTATAGTTAAGTATCGCGGTACGGTATATGTACGGGGAGGAGGGTGTGGCTCGCTCTATATGCGACGGTATGAAAGAGCTTCAGAATGGCATATAATTGGCCCTTTAATACTAAAACTGCCTTATATTCTTTAATTATTATTAAAATATTGTTGAGCTGTCAACACCTTATAAAATTATCATGCAAACGATTCTATTTACAATTGGTTGTATTTTGCCATCAAGATTAATACTTTGTTACACACAGTCGCTCTTATTAAATTTTCATATATCTTTCGTTCATTTATTAATTGTGCAAAACACTGTGAAGATATTTACGGGCCCTGTGTTTAAGGGCCAACATGTAATATATTTTTAGGAGGGGCTTCTAAACTTAAACTTTGAACTACGTCTGAAACGGTCTCTACGGTTTTATAGAATTTCATATTTCCTGTAACGATGGAATTAAACTGTCGTTCAAGGCTTCATTGTAATAGAAATTTTCGAGATGTATTTGGGAGGCTCGAATATTTATTGTTTTATTTTGTCCCCTCTACGTGAACCCTATATATACATTCTCAAGAAAACATGAATATTGATATGTGAATATTATTGGTTTTCTTAATAATTTGCTTAATTGCAATAGAGCTATCATAGACAAAGTGTTAAGTTTCATGTACAAATACAAGGATATAAGAAACATTACTTAATAACTAGTCGATTTAAACAGCTGTACAATATGACTAGCGCGTACGAATTAAATAATTTCTTAAGAAATTAAAAATCTATTTTGTACCTAGTTATATGTAAATTGTAACATACCTAAATGTCGAGAATTTGAGACATCGCTTTGTTATTCAATTAATGTATTTTATGAAGCATTATTTTGTATTTTCTGTTTCAACGTTATTTTCAATAATTTACATTGAAATAGTAATGTACATATGAATAAATGATATGTTCGAAATTCTAACCGACAAACGAATCAATATGAGAAAAGATCATTTATTTCCAATGACAAATAATTTTTTCAATGTTTAAATAAAAGTCCATATTTTCATACACTAATATTTTCGGTATACCGTATTATTGTATAGATACCGTAATTATAAGTAAAAATAAGTAAAAACGAGCAAGAATCATTGGTTAACGAGCGGTAGTACCTTATGAGCGATTGTACCCAACATTTTATATTTCGTAACTACAAATTCCATCCCTGCTTAAGCTCAGTACTCGAATCTAGTAGATAGTCAGTAGTATGACGCGTTGATTGACGGAATAACTTGCGTGAGGGAAAGTCTCGGTAACTGTTTGCACACGATCCGCGGCGGGGCGGCTACGGGGGCGCGTAGTCGTGCGCCGGCGCCGGCGAGTACTCGGCGCCGTGTAGCAACGATTAGGTCTGGTACTGCAGCATCGGCGCTGCCGCCAGGTTCGCGTGGTGCCCGCTGTTCATCCGCAGCGCGGAGAGGGACTTATTGTACCATTCGTCTTCGGCGCTCATGCCTGTTGATAAATAAATCAATTTAGTTTACATATAATAACAATAAATATTAATGTTACACATTAACATTTATTGTTATTAAAAGCCGATCACCACAAGTAAAAAACGATCACCACAAGTAAAAAACTTTCACATGCGTTTACGTGCTTATGATCGCCTGCTCTCAGTTGTTACATTTAACATAAGATTCATTTAACGACCAAGTGACAGGCTGAATAGCCACTAATCCCTATAAGTAAGAATCATACTGGAAAACACAGGTAGATATAGCAAACTCTTTTTCCATTTGTGAGCGTAATCGCAGAAAATGGACGTAATATAAAATAAATAGTCTAATTCTTATAATACCATATGGTAATTTTGTAATCTTTATTAAAGAAACATTGCAGGCATTACGTGAAGTAAACAACGCAAACGCTGTGAAACACCGCAGTATATCGGTATAAGCGCGCTACGGGCGCTACGACATCTTGATTCGAGTTTCCACGTAGCGGTAGATATTATAAGTAGATACTTAGAGCGAAAAGGGTCGGGAGCGAATAGTGAGGCAGTGAATCGACCCTCGCGTTTTCTCAAGATGCAATCTCGCCGCAGGAAATAAGATATTTGCGAAGACGCCGCGAGGACGCCCGCCAAAGTAAATGTAGTGGAAATTTTCTTATTAGAATATCTACGGTACGATGCCTCGCTTCCATTACTTGATCGTTTTTTTCTACGCAGGAATTCAACAAGCCCCCGAGGCGTTGTCATGCTGTATAACACGCCTCAATGCTTTTTTCTATTACCTGGCATTTTAAATGTATCATGCGAAGATAATTAAGAATCGCCGTCACACGTAGATTGTACTCATACACAGATTAAGAGTAAGCCAACTTATTACACCGTAATAATTTAATACAGCATTTGTTCAGCTTATAACCTGAAGTCTTATTACACGAGTATTTGACTTGAGGAGCACAAATTAATAATTTCCGGCCGCTTACTCAACGATAAATTATGTTACGTACATACATATATCGATTTTCGTATTTGGAATGCTCCTTAACCTTAAATTTTCGTGACTAAAAGAAAGTTATGGCTTTCTACAATTGAGTAAATTAGAATTATAAACGAACTGACTTTTTAAAAGAATTCTAATGCTTTAGCAACGTTTACATAACAGCGATTAAGTTTTTTTAAATAGCTGTTACGTTAATGTAGCCTGATGTCGCTCGACAAAAGCGATCGCATCAAAAGCGAGAGCAAAAAATGCGGCGACTTTAACAAATTCTAATTAAGTTTTTTTCTTTTCAAGATCATCTGGCGGAACTTAGTCTCCACTGTGGCCGGCAAAGAGCAAGTTTTCTCATTATTATAAGGGATATTTGTGTAAAAACGAGGCTGGCACTGCGATCATCCGCCGCTGCTCACAACTTTATAATTGCCTCGACGGAGCTAATAGAAAGTTGATGAAAGCTGCCGCCCGCCGTCTACCGCTTCTTGTTTTACACTTCAAACTTGCATTTTAGTTATCGCGGTAAACTTATAATGTACCTCTGCCTATATTAATTTACATAATATCAATTAGCCGTGTGGAGCTTGTTGAATATATACCCACAAATTGTTAACTGCTTATTAAAAATCGTATCTCCGTTTGCATCTAGATAATGTTAAATACTCATAAATAAATTGAAGAGTGTAGACTTGTGGGAAATAACTCAATTACTTTGAACAAATAAAACACGATTTTTATGAGAAAGTAACTTAGAACACTATGATAAAGTAACTTACAACTAATACCTATTAGCAATACCTAATACGTATATATTTCACGCGCTCTAAACCGAGCAGTAAAGTTATCAAATCGATAATATAATTCGTTCTTTATAGCAGAGTTCATTTATTTAAATATATTGAAACAGTAAATAATAAATAAACAATGACTATCTTACCCATGGTGTCCTGACGCATGCCGACGGCGCTCATGTTGGCGCTGTGGCCCATGGAAAAGCCTTGCGGCATGGGATAAGAGCCACCGCCCATTTGCGACAGGGAAAATATATCCTTCTGTAACTCTTCATAGCTGCCGTGATGCTAAACAAGAGAAACACTTTTTTAATTTCATGTATAAATACGTAATAAGTAAATATTTATATAAACTACTTGTAAAATCCTAAATACAACCTTAAATTACTGCAAATTTAGAAAATACACTTTTATCTTGCGTTCATGATACATCAAGTATGTTCTTCGTTAGTTTACTTTGATTATAAATGGTGTTTTAAATCATAGATTCACTTAATGACATATCAAATCATATAAACATAACCACTTTACGAATATTATCTATTTAACTCCAGCCACTGACATCGTGTTTCAATATCACTTAACTCAGCGACGCTTAAAATAATGTATGCCAGGAGAAAATATATTGTGTTGAAAATTCATAGTTATTTTCAACGCGTCGAAATCTCATCAGCGCACGCATTAACGCAGAGATACTCACAGTTAATCGTTTTTCGCGCGCTTATTTTATGTTAATATTGTACCTAATCGTCTGCATCACGCTGCGGCTGCACGTTTTATCGTCATCAACACTTCCGCTAATGGATAATGTGATAGCCTCATTACCAGTACCGCAGATTCCTCGCTATATATAAACTTTAATCTTTTTAAACATTTCCATCCTTTATCCGCCTGACTTGGAATGTTCATATTTTAAATAAGGTAAAAAGGTACAGATATAAATTAGTATGAATGATTTTAACGCATGTCGTAATTTAACTAGCCGTACATATCCTAAGATAAATTAAATGCCACTTGATGTAAAAAAATATTTTTTACATGTTTTCAAATAACGTATCATTAATTATAATGCAGAATAGGGAGTAATTTTAGTGCAAACAGGATTAATCACATAAAGTGTAAAATGCTGTGTGAAGATATCATTAGTGTTACTGTCGTAGCATAGTGCTACGAGTACAAATATTAAAACGAATTAACTCTGCCAGTGTCCGTGATAAAAAAGAAGGGTTGATCTACTTTCTACCACGGTGTATGTCTTGTACTCCTCTGCCCTTCCCGTGAATATGATCCATTGGAATCCACACATTCACATACAGGATTTCTAATTCTCTTTGTTGATCGTGATCGCTTATTAAACGCAAATAATGATTGATGTTTTTTAAGGTGACCCGAAAACCCAATATCAGTTTAGAACAACCAAAGATTATAATGGATTTCTCTTACCACACCGTACGATAAAATATTCCTTAACACGTTGCGATTAAAAGATTAACGAGCGAAATATCAGAGCTGAACACAAATACACCCGCTGTTCGTTACGTGTTTAAGCGCAATCAGTCTTCGGGATTATCATTTGTGAATGTCACTTGCATAACGAATGGCATTGTTCAGTTCCACAGCAGACACTCGGCCATCGCGCGCGGCCACTATTGGTGTTATTTGCATTATTTTCGGCGGTCGAAATGCCGCGGTCCGCGACAATCTCATTATCCCGTAATCAGAACGACTGATTAGCGCCGCATCGTAATGAGCGGGAAATTGTTCCCAAACGCACATAATCCTTGTGTCCCAATGGTGTCAGGATTTCTCGAGGGCCAATGCGCTCTATTTGTTATTTGTGTTCTATTATTGATTCTGGGTTAAGAACGTTGTGGGGAATGTTTCATGATCACCATTATCCTTTTCATGATCATCATTATCATTACCAGCCTGTCATCGTTCAGTCCTGGACTTGGGCTTTTTCAATTGCACACCGTTGAGCTCAATCTTAATCCAACCACCTTTCATTATCCGTTTACTGTTTCAGTACACGGGCCTCCTCTCAAATTGGGATATATTATTGTTGTACCAAGTGCGTGTTGCCAGACTATGTGTGAGTAACATAAAAGTTTAAGTAATTTATACGGATAAGCAGATATATCTAAAGACAGGAGGAAGCACAATTTGTAACTGACTGGTAAATAGGTGATCTCTCCACCAGATATCGGATACAAATGGTTCTGAACTGCAGCGACAACTAAACGTCAGGTCGCCGTATATTGTTACTTCTCTAACATAAATATACATGGCTTGACTGTCATCTAAATTAAAAAGTGTAACGGTGTACAAACCAATTATAGCTGTTTATACATCTATATGTATTGGATATCTTTTTATACGATATTGTAATTCTTTTCAAGTAGCACACGTCCAAGTATATGTGTTGCACACTATTGTAATAGTATAAAGTACGCCAAGATGTAAAATATAACCAGTTTATCGCGCGAATGTGAACTCCTCTGCCTACTCATTTAGAGAAATATAGGCGTGAAGTTGTTAAGTATGCAATTTTGTAAGTACCTATTTATATAATTATTATTGTGCTACAATGTGTTGGTAGGCCAATCGCACACCAAAGCTACAGATATTAATCCTATTAGTAACAGAAGCTGAGTTCCTTCAACGTTCTATGTTCTCTGCTGTTTGTAATCAGACATATAATCATACAATCAATCAATGTAATCAGACATATAATATAATCAATCATGCATATAATATATATCATCATGTATATAAATAATTAGAACAGGATGTTTTTTGCGTATTTTTCATAATACAATTTCGTCATTGGAAATAAAATAATACTCTTCTTAATTTAAAAGTAACAGTACCTGTGGATATCTGTTGATGGTATTGGGATGAGGATACGGCTGGTAGCCCCGGTAGCCCTGGATGTTCCGCATCATGCCGTTGCAGCCCGGCAGCACGGCGGGCGCCAGCGCCTTCTGCAGCTGTTTCTCCTGCTTGCGGTATTTCGCGCGTCGGTTTTGGAACCAAACCTGAACAGAATATGTTTGACAAATATAAAATACAGACACGAATTTTTGGTGATTATGTTTATACCTTAATAATTTTAAGTTAGATGAATGGCTGAAGATGCTGAGTGATTTTATATTGTGCATTGAATTAAGTTTATGAAGTAAAATTAAATCCTGTTTATTTAATGTGATGTGCATGGCAGTAACTTTAAAAATATACCTATTCACTGATGCTGATAAAAAACGTGGCCTGTCGTAAAACAATTTGATCGATGAATGGTTCTATATAAATAATTTTACGTTGTAAAAGCTCATATCATGTAGGTACTTAATATTTTTGCAAGTTCTTGTTCTAATTATGAACTACGATTCATCATCATCACCATCAGCATATCTCAGTTAACTGCTGAACTACGATTATGCATCTTATTTTGAATATCTGTACAACATTGCATTCCTTAGAGCTGTACACGCGTCATACGAAAAGGAAAACCAAATAGAGTACCACAAAGCCTCTCTACAGGCGCATCCTGACGATATAATATTTTCTTATTTTTCGTAGTGTAGTTAAAAGGTTTTAATAGATATATAGTTTGTAGTGACATGCGACATCATATGGGAAGATTAAATAATCCTTTAATAACAAAACAAGCCTTAATCTGTGTGTTGTCGTCGGGAATGAGAGCGTGCGTCGTTTGATATGGTGATTACAGCTGATTAGAGGGAGGGCGGCGATGGGCGGGGCGCCCTCCGAACGCACTCTCCATATAAATAAACCGATACACCCTAACCTAGCCCGTAGCGAAACAAATTACCGTTTTTGAACCTTGTCTTTATAACAATATGGACTAAAATTCACAATAGATGAATTACGACGTGTACATATATATATGTATGTCGAAACGCGCGGAGACTAGTTGTAGGGTGAGAGAATAAATAGGATATTAGTTTTTTCGCGTTTCAGTCCGACTTCCGCCCCTGGCCGCGCGTTGTAATGAAAAACGAACCAATTTCCGGGAGGCATAAAAAGCGATCTGTTACATTCGTATTACGTAATAATTTGGTTCATGATTCACGACGGAGGAAAATGAGTTTACGTAAGCTGGAACGTCGGCGTTTGCGACGCTTTACTTTCACGGATAATAGATTCGAGAATGTTCCAAGCATATTTCTATGATGGATCTTGGTTTATTTATGAATTAGTGATATAAAAAGCTTCCTATATAATTTTCTTATAAAATGTACTCTTAAATCAATTTTTTTAGCAATTTTTTCAAATATTTCATGATATAATAATGTGTTCTTGCTGCCTCGAAATTAATGTACCTAATTTAGATTGTTTTGAAAATGTAACCTTATGGTAGACTGTTGAATGAATGAATCGAATCTAATCTTGTATGTCAGAAATCTTGCTACAGTGGCTACCAAAATTTAGTTGTTACTTGATAATGATACATACATTTAGAATATATCTCAAATGTTAATCTACTCGAAGTCATTACGTAAAACGTTTCAATAAAATATTCCTAAGTATCGTCTCCCAGAGAGCAACGTGTTATCCTTAGAAAGCGGGCGAGTTTAAACTGAAAAAGCACAGAGTTCCAACAAAACATTTTCTTATTTCCAATTGTAGAATTCATTTGAGGGCAGAGACAATGTCGAGAGGCGCGCGGGGAGGATGAGCGGCTAACTTCGTTACGGATCCATTTGATGGGATTGCAATGCCTCAGGGGCCACCCCTCTGCCCGCCCCTCGCACGTCTCGTTCGCCCGACAACGTTGTATTTTTATATCGAAATTTCCTCTACAAGGAGGGAGCTCGACGACGCTGTCGTCTTTAACGTTTACATTCTTATGTAGCGTCGTCTGAACGTTAATAGCCTCCTACGAAGCGCGCGTGCACGAACGTAGGTACCTGTATCTCATATATGTATGTACATATATACCACGTAGTCTCTCATACACACATGTGTACCGCACACAATTGCGTGAGTGTCCTCCGAGCTTTTAACGGCAGCAAATATGCAAAAGTCTCGGATCTAACAACGTTTCGTAAAACCTTTCATATTCTTAAGTAAGACTTTGTCACTCATTGTCTTTGAAAGGAGAGTAATTTTTCGGCTCGATGGGAGGAAGACACACAGAGTACAGAGTACTCGTGTAACGTAAAGTCTGTAATGAAGCATATTTCATAAAAGGTAATAAGCCTTGGAACGTTCCTTTGCAAAGGCAAAGTTGAGTTTCATTTCAGCTAAATGTCAACCTGGGACATCATTTAGTTACCTACTTTAAAGAGGATGCTAAAAGTCACGTTCTGAATAAAATATCTAAAGCGACAAATTAGGTGCTCCGGGGACAAATCAATAGCGAGGTCTCGAGGGATTGAGCAATTTTAAAACTGAGATAAAGATCGCTCGCGAGTAACTGTAAGCATTTCGTATTCATACAGTCGAGGACGACAGATGGCGCTTTAATTC
The DNA here is from genome assembly GCA_018244855.1 of Elbella merops. Lineage (NCBI taxonomy): Eukaryota > Metazoa > Arthropoda > Insecta > Lepidoptera > Hesperiidae > Elbella > Elbella merops. The sequence goes on from DWMG01002379.1 coordinate 10,027, forward strand.
AATCGGCCTCCGGCCTACGCTCCAAATTGTATTATCCGAGTATTCGCGCATCATTGATATTTCGACGATTCAACCTAAGAACAAGGCCAACTGTGGCTTTTATATGTTTATCTTTGTGATATGTATATATTTATACGATATCCGAACGTATGTGAGAAAAACAAGCATTATATAATTGTCTCCAAATGACTCGGAAGAATAAATAGATCTTAGACCGTCAATTAGTCTATTTTATATTTTCCAATTATTTAATTACCTTATATGTAATAAAATAATAAGCAAAAATATGAAACACCTGAAATCCAAAAACTGTTAAATTGCATCATGCAGTAGGTAACTATTTTTAAGGAATCTGATTCTAAATGTCATCATGTTCATGAATTTAATAGACAGTACCTTAGTAGGCATTTTACAGAAATGTTTACGAATCTATTGTTTTGCGACGATGGTGCCATTACGCAACGTAAACGTAACTACTGAAACGTAGCAGTGCAGTATACCTACTCCTCTGCCTACCCTTCCGGGACTACATGATGGTACGTAAATCCTTCATATTGTCACCTGTATCCTCGCCTCGTTGAGTTTTGTTGTCCGCGCCAGTTCTTCTCTGCAATAAATGTCCGGATAGTGTGACTTTGCGAAAGCTGCTTCTAATTCTGCTAATTGTTCCTGTTGGAGAAGCAATCAGTAAAATATTGTGTTGCTTGGACTCGTACTAAACTATTAGAACCTGGTCTTGCTTTTGTTGCCTTTGCGAAGCTAATACTTTGTCCCCCAGATAAATAATTTCAAAAATTCCTAAAGAACAAATATGGTGATACAATATAAGCAAAATAATAGAGTTAATGAGAGACCAAAAACATTCTTCAGAAAATCAAATATTATTAGATCTTGCATTAAATTGTATCTGTTGTTTTCACTAGTATAATTGTATGGGCTTGATAACTTTGTTCTAATTTGACGTCTTTCGCGTGGCGCGGGCCCAAGTTAATCTAGTAAGCGTTCACTAACCATGCCATTTTATTTATTTCAACTGTTAATGCCTCTTATTCTCTATTCTATTTGTTATTCTTTAATTTTCCCCGCGATAAGCTGTGGTAATATTTTTCTACACCATGTCGTTTTATTGGAAACAAATATGAATGGTTATAATTGATACTAACCTGGGTAAATGTAGTCCTGTGCCGCCTTCTAGCAGGGGTAGGACAAGATGCCGTTGTTGGGGTATGCCCAGCATGCTGCGGGCCCAACGCTGGGGAAAGCGCCGATGAACCCCCTGACGCGCCTGTAGTAGTCCCGCCGGGCTCCGGCTTTAACTTCTTGAATGCTCCTTCCGCTGTTAGAGTAAAATATAAATATTTTTATTTCATAATCGACTCCGGGTATTTAACAAAGGTTTTGACCATGGAATTGATTTTCGATTGGTATATTTATTTGATTCTAATCAGATGGAATGATCGCTTAAATATTAAAGCGTTGTTATTAAAACAATAATTCGAATATCCAAAATAACCTCAAAAAGAAGCAATTACATTTGTATCATTCGTAACATCAACTACGTAATAAGTCAAAAAAGCATAATAATGCATGTTAAATGTCGTGTATGTATACCTAATCGTATATGTTACGTGGTAACATCAATAAATAAAACAACAATATCCAAGTTGTACCTGATATTACAAATTCCCAAAGTCATTCTATCCGATCCTATCCTAATCCGATCTAGACCGCGTGGAATCGAAGAAACGCCTGAGTTCTTATTTGCATAGCGGGCGCATTGATCCCTTGCCGTAGGTCAAGTTCGCTCGGGTAATTGTAATTGCGTTGCTTTAACTAACGCTGTTAAGGAGCTAATGATTTGACGAGAAGCGTACCAGACGTCGGGACTCCCTGGAGTTGTTCGTGTTTACGTGTTCTCGGACGTTAATGGGTTTAAGATCTGTAACGGGTTCATACTACTGTTGTAACTATAACAAATTCAATCGAATTTGGTAATTGAACGGTGGTTTTCGTGTCTAATAGTTATATTTTAAAAGAAATGACTAAAAGACAATGTAGAAAAAACGATTCAGATTAGATTCGAAACTTCATTATATTTCGACATTCTTAAATTGAGAGAAAATTCTGCAGGATTATTGGATTGCACTGTGATTTACATGATACGTTATCGTGTAATATATTGGTTAATATAGAGCTATTTTCGAATAAAAACTGGACTTCTCTGGACATTAGACCAATTATTTGATTAACTACTTGGAACTAATATGAAATCACATGAAAGTACATTTTAGTTTTGTATCGAGCTGCGGAAACAGACCGTGCTTGTAAAGAGTTACAAATTTAAAACCCTTAGAGGAACAGTTAAAACTATATATTTGGAAATATTTTTCGTTCGTATGGAAAAAGGTTCTTCGAAATTCACATGACGCTCAAAAACGAAGCATATCCATATTTTTCTAAACGCTCGCTCGCGTTCCGTGGAAAAAGTCGCATATTGGTGAAATAATCAGTTTACCTTTGGTTTCTCTGAGCTTTGGAATTAAGAGGGGGAGATTTTAAAAGCTCCGTCGGAGGTCGGTTTGGCAAGTATTCATGCATTCCCTTTGACGTCGCTTTAGCTACTTACTAATTAACATGGAACTAAGTGTTTGCGTCCGCGGTAAACGGAGCCTTTTAACGTTTAAAAGGATGCTTTTTTTATTCGTTGGCATGTTTTTAGACGCTTTGATGGCGAATATATCGGTTTCGCTTTTTACCGGACATTTTTTGGCGATGTAATTAAGCCATTAAGCCGAGGATTTTCGGCTTTGGTTGGTACGTAATATTTTTGTAAGTTATAGGCATTTATGTACCCGCGTTTGGAGGTGTACACTTAGATATGTTTTCTAGACAGCAAACGTGATGGAAATAAACACATCGTTTATATTTTTCTTAATAACATTTCTTTCATATCCGTCCTTTTTTCTTTCAGCAATATCGAATACTGTTCATGGATTTAAACTACACAGATCTATTAAGACAGAGATTTGTTGCTAAACACGCTTAGATATGTTTCGCAATACTCAAATTGAATACAGCAATGTAATTACTGTTGTTTGATGGCAGAAATATATATACATATATATGTTGGACATAGCATGACGTGCAGCAATCCTGTAAGCGACCGATGGTGAAATGAGGCAACTATTGTGACCATCGCATCAACCACGACCACTCTGATAAGAGTATATGATTAAGAAGATGGCAGAAATAGGCATTATTGTATTACTACGCCTATTGGTAGTGGTACAGGTAAATATATTCAAATTCAAATTCAAATTCAT
>DWMG01002380.1:0-13348 GCA_018244855.1 Elbella merops
AGTGTTCTGCATTCCTCTGCCTACCTCTTCGGGGATTACAGGCGTGAAGTTACGTAAACTCTTTAAAAACGTAAAATCACACCTGTAATCCCTGAAAGGGCAGGCAGGGGAATGTAGTAAGCTCCCAGGGTTCACCAGTTACGTTTACGTCCTATGGAATAGGTGGTAAAGCTATTGCCATACACCGGGCACAAATCCAAATTGCGAGTCACTACTAGAAATTCTAAATTAGAAAAATCCATTAGTATTTGTCCTGGGACTTGAACCCAGGACCTCCCGATCGGCAGTCGCGCTTGCAACCACTCAACCTAAGAGGCAGCCCACTCTTTATTACGTAAAAACAAATACAAACATAAGAAAGCCGTTGTCAACAGCCATTTCATAAAATCCTCCGCAAGTAGATATTTCAAAAGTTAAGACGATAAGAAGCGCCAGAAAAAACGTTAGGGTTAAAAAAATGTTATTTTGAAACGTCGGGTTTAAGAAATACACGAATGATTTATTTGTTTTGGAGTTACTCGCTTCTAAGCTACTTTTATGTTATGTTATATTTATTTAGGTATGTATAGTTTTGTTAGTCTATTATAATTGAAAATTAAAGAATGAATGACATAATGTTATCAAAACGGATTAATAACGCGAGTCTAAATGGTAGAGTCAAAAGAGGTAGACCCAGACGTACGAATATATACATACTTGTATTTGAATAAAATCAGAGATATATTAAAAGAAGGTCGAGTTAAAAAAAGGTACTTTGGTAGACTTAAGAATTTAGACGAGGCAAAAGTAGTCTGCCAAGATCGTAGGGAGTAGAAATTCTTAATCTCTGCCTACCCTCGGGTAAATGTAAATTCGCATTGCGTCTGCAAGGAGGATTAGTTTTTTTGCGGAAAGAATTGTAGAAATTGCGAATTGCAAAATTGCGAATGAACATCTTTTTATTTGCGTCGTAAGAAAGCATCACTACTATTAAGACATGAAATTCATTTAGAACGTAATATCGCAGCTATAATCGCCGAAGTGGTAGGTAGAGGAGTGTAACAGGTGAAGCATTTGACGGTATTAACACTCAAATGCTTCGTTCACGTTCACCATGTTTAACGTTCACCATGAACGTTTACGATTCAACGTGGAAAAGGTGGTCAGTCTATTGCCATACACCGGGCACAAAACCAAACTCCGAATCACTACTAGAAATTTCCACTAGAAAATCTAAGGTAGAAAACTCCAATAGTCCCGGACCCGGGAGTCGAACTCAAAACCTCTCAATCAGCAGCCGCGCCTGGTAGGTAACACTCGACCAACAAGACAGACACTCGATCAACGTGGCTGTCATAGGATTTAAATAAAGTTTATAATTCGTATCTTTATTCTTTCCATCTATAAGGTCGTAAAACCTCTCAACTCATCTTATTCAATGCACGGAGAAGGCTTGGTCTTAGCCAGCCGAGAGCATAAAATTATTTTATTGCACATTTTATTAAACTGTATATTTTTAGTAACCTTCATGATTTATGTGACTTCATACATATCTGTAGGTACAAAATAAGTAAATTTAATATTAACTCATTAATTTTCGTTGTTTATTACGACCTATAATTACCAGAAGAGCTCGAAAATGTGTCAAAAGAAATTGTAAACATCGTTCATTCCTCGAATATCTCGTAACTGAGTGACTGGGAGCAGTAAAGTGATCCGTCATCGCAAGGACTGACTTTCCACCGCATAATTATAGAATGCTGAAAAGTAAACGCGGTAAATTGTTGAACAGCTCTATTTATGAATCCATTAGCTCAAAATTTTTTTTAAGAAATTGCTACAAAATCATCTTCGGACATGGTAGACACTTCTCGCCTTGGACCATGGTTTATATGACTTATCTTTAAAATTTCTTGGTCTTTAAGACTATGACTTTTCTTTTAAATTTATTCTAATTTCGAAATAATAAAGACGTTATAATAATCTTTTATCGTTTATTCCTTACTTTTTTTGTAATTAAAATTCACCGCACCGTAATGCTTCCAAGCCGTGTCATCTCGTTCAAATCGCTGATTGAAAACAGACGATTTTGTGCACATTTTATGCTCCGGAGATATAAAAATTGACGAAGAAGTAATACAGTTCTTTATAACAGTCATGGGGCGTTAACGTGGCAGTCGCTTACTTGTTAAAAAATGTTTTAATATGTCAGTCTATAATTTAGAAGAAACGTAATGCGTGTTTACTAAGAGCCGCAATAAATTTACGCGGGAAAATTGACGTGACAGCAATGGTGGCGAGCGAAATGATTCGACTTTAAGTGATACTGGAGTCAGTAGTTGTACCCTGCTCGGGGAAGCGCGAGCGGGGAAATTCATCTCAAGGGCTAGAGAAAAGTAAACATTTTAGCGTACACTGTCAATATATATTCCAGCTGAGCTCTGTCTGCTAACACAGCACTAAAACTGCTTTCATCGAGCGTTAAGAGAATATATATATTATAGTATGTTATAAATTAATATTGGAACGTAGAATCTGACAATGGCTGTCTCATCTATTTATAAATGCATTCATAATGTAGCAAAAGCTTTTTATTTAATATGCTAAAAGGCATTTAAAGTAAGCGTAGTAATTTACATACATTTAACGCAGGCCACATTGACAGCGGTAGAATTGATAGAGGACATGTGACAATCTTACCGTTCTGAAATCGTCGCTGGCAGCTCGCACCATTAACTACGAGTAGCATGTTTTCAAATCCCACTTTTGTTAATGAAAATGTTTGAGAAATACCGTTATTATTCGGATTTCCCGCAAATAGAGCAGAACAACATTTTTGTACTATCGAGACTGACGCCAAAAAAGTTTTATCGTTACTCATTCATGACAAATAATGTGAAGAATAATAAGTATTTTACGGCCTTACTACATACCTATGTATATTATATTAGTCCTGGCTTGTAATTTATCAATTTTACACGAAAAGCAGACACATTAAGGTAAAAGACGAGATCTCGGTGGAGGCCCAAACGACAACAATTCGCTAAACATTCGCTCAGTTTTTCATGACGGTCGCTAATGTTATTGTTGTGACCATTTCTGAAACTGCTCCGTGTCGTTGCCGAAAAGTAATAGCCTGCGATGGTATTAAGGGACCTTCCCGCCCACGGCTCCCGACCGACAAATGGGACAAAGTTACTTCGACATGAATCTTTTTCGTATCCGACTGCCCGCTCCCGGCGGACGCGTATTTCTTCACTAACGTTTGCGCAATAGTCACCTCAAACTTTGATTCCCTTAGTACAAAAATTCACAAACTTATTTCGTCTACTACCCTCTGTGACAGTTAATTATTATTTTCCTTTATTCAATCAAATTCCTTTATCTTAAATATACCCAGTTTGTTATGTGAGCCTTACCCTTAACCATCCAGGAGGCGGCAAAGGGTCTAGAGCTTAGAATCTTTACTGCCCAATGAAAGCCTCTAGCACCCACAAGTGGGCGTTATCGCACTCTTTAAGAATGACTGTATTAGTAAAAAGCGAGGAGTTGTAAAGTACATAATACTTTTCCGTCTATACCTTTTCAAGAGAGCAATGCGTTCAGAATCACTCAAACCGTTTAGCGTATTTCTTTGTAAGAAACAATACCTAAAATTATGTAAATACGCGTGATATTAGTTAATTAGTGTGTATGTCCAATGTACACTGAAACATATAAAGTAGATATACATAATAATTCCAGTTAATTATCTATAAATATGTTATCGAAAGATGTAATTTTTATCTTGCCAATTTGTCTATAACAACTTTTAAATATACTAAACTGTCAGAGATGATAGTAATATGCACCGAGTAATATAAAAAATTAAATGTCGTTTTGGCCCTATATATGTGCTCGACACGCCATTGTACGAGCACACTGAAGGCCATTTGTTTGACATATTTATATAAACATCTTATATTTACGTTTACGAGAGATTCACTAACCGTTACCTTGCTCCCGCGTGTCGCTTTTCGAAACGTGACACAGCTTCTCACTGAGGTATTTTCCCAATGTGGCTTAAAATTTTATTATAATTGTGCGAAGTTCCTTGTCTCCTAATCTCCAAAGCGCTTAATCGTTCGCGTTTATGGTTCAATTACGGAGGTTTTACTGACTTGATATGTAACATAACATTGTGTGGTAAACTCTGGCTTGGCTCTTTCTATTGTCAATGTAAGAAATAATGAGAAAATGAAGCGTCGTAAGGAAGTCATGATGAAAATTACTTTCAAAATCATCGTTAACTAGTAGAATAACCTTTAAAACTCTTTGAAACCTGCTTGCATATTTATATAGTGATAAATGTAGAAGAAGCCAGCAGGTCTGTAAGGATAGGGATATTTCGCACTTGGTGCTCTCTTCCTTCCCTGTGGTGGAATTGGCGTGAAGGTATAATAATAAGAACTGTAATTTCATAGCGCAATATTGGGAGTTTAACAACTTAGTCTAAGGGAAATAGGACGAAGTGGCATCGGCTCAAGCAGATACTTTTATGGCCGCCTGAGTTCAGAACGTAACGAGCTTTTCATTGTCGGCCCACATTGTTGGTCGCCCATAACCACATCAACTACATAAAGTTTATTTGTAGCAGTTTAACGTTACTAATTTTCTTTAACTCTTATAATGTGATATACGAATAACGACGTTCGGGAGGAGCCTTCGCGCTACCACAAAATACACCGTAGCCGTCCAGCCAAATAATAGAACGCTCAGTAGTTATTGCGTATATCTGAGTCGCTACATATAGTTAAGCTTATAATTGTTCAACTTGCATTAGAAGAGGATTGGGGTGCTGTGTTTTTCTTTAAAGAAACCAGAATATGTATATGTAATGTGAAGTGATTTTGATAAGTTCTACGAAGATTTAGGAAAGGCTTAGCAGACGTACGTTTCTATGTAATCAACTTCTATGGTGGAGATTCGATATATCCTTTGATAATGATTCTGTTGTTTTTGGCATCTTTTGATTCGATGGAATAACAAATTTTTTATTTACTCGGAAGCAGCTAATTGAAATCACTCCTCATAACGTTTCTCCTTGTAAAATTGACATTGACTGCTATTGGTGATAATCGAGCTTTATAGATCTCTATTACTCGCGGCCCTTTTTCTGGCTATGTCGAAGCTAAATAAACTTTAGGAGGTCGGGCTTTGTAGCTTGGTTGGGTCAGCGTGAAATATCGATCTCAATAGAGCACGCTTAGGATATCCTAAAGCGACGATTAGCTTTGGTGTAGTGCCTTTCGGCAACACTTCACCGACATAGAGTATGTCGTTATCTTCAACTTGCCTTTAGGCTTCTACCTTTATACTAGTTTATGATTTAGGTTCTTATTTCATTCTTCATTGACCAAACAAATGTTAATGATAAAATTGACGAAAACCTTTTTGTGACTAGTTAATTTAAAAGATTCCCGGGCTATTTAAAGTACTCTAATTAATTAAAGGTGACAGTACAATTTTAAGTAAAATTAATTATTTTCAATGTTATGAAATTTGGAATTTAGAAGAGGTTTATCGTAAAAGAATTCATGTGTAACATGTCTAGGCCGCCTTACCACTGTTTACACGATATAAAAACACATAGTTCGCTTCATTATCCTTCTTATATTGTTCCATCGTTCCCGGAATAATAAGAATTCAGATCTCATTTTTTATACAAATTATAAACTAGAATTTGTCTGCGATCCTGCCTGATGGAAAGCGCAATTAGGCATCTAGGATATCTAGGAAAAGCTTATTCACCCTCACTTTGAAGAATTCTAGGAAACGTGTCCGGAAACACGTAATAGTGTAGTCTAGAATGCTAAATAAATGTGGATTAGCGGACTTTGCTCGTATTAGAATATTTTACGGTAAACATGGAAATATGTAGATTTTTCCATGTGTTTTATTCTCCCTTGTATCCAGTAATACTTAAAAAAAACTTTAAAAGGACACTTACCTAATTTAAAGGCGGCTAAAAACTGAAATGCACTTAAGTAGCTTTCACTTAAGTACTTATATAATGACATAACTTTGAATTTCTTAATGAGAGGTGCGTGCCAAGGTTAAAGATCCAGACCTCCTTCATTGTAGACTCAAAATTAAGTCTGATAAAAATGTTTGCGGTTTTAAAATATACGTGTTTATTTCTATGCATATTTTTTACGCTAATTATGCATATGCTAAATGTTTTACTTACAAAATTTAAATTGGTTTCATATAAATCGTATATCTAGTAGTAGATGATAATTGATTCAGTTTAATTCTATTTCCATAACGTAATACTTCAGCAATGCATTTTGATTAGCACTAATTGGTTTGGTTAATATATTCATTGTTATTTAGGCGATAATTGTATTTTAACGTCACCTTTAATTATGAGATCACTAAATTAGGCGGAAGTCTCATTATTTTTCATGATATAAAAGTGCTATTTTATTCGTAATTAACAGTTAATAAATCATCAGCGTATCATTGCTGTTGAAAATGAACAATAATGCTCTAATCGCTTCTGAATCACTGAACTCATTAATAAACTTATTCACACATATTATAAATTACCGCTATCTTGACACATTTTCCCAAGAACTTGTCATTTTTTGTCGGCGCGGGCAGTTCTGATAGATCGGCCGCATTTTGTCGCGTCATTCGAGACTTACGATAATATTCTTTTTTCAATATCATTGTTCTAACAATAGTGTGGTATTAAAGATATAGGTGCATATGTGGTGGTACACCATGGTATAGGTGCTTTTAAGTCTATCATCATATCATTTCGAACTTGCTTTGTATCAGTTTCAGTGTTGTACAAATTCCGTATTTTAAATTTATGATTTTGTACTCTTTAAATTATTACTTATACTGCTGTAACCATTTATTATGTTTTATTTTTATAGATATTACCCATTCGGTGCCCCTACCTACAGTCTTAGGGAACTGCTGTAATCATATAAAATTAATGGATTCTGCTACAACGTTAGATATTCCATATTTTTTTCCAACCGTTTAACCGTTCTACTGCTAGACATGAGTCTCCTCCTAGAATGAGAGGGTTAATGCCATAACTCCAGGTACATAGAGTAATACGCTCAGAGTATAAAACTATCGACTGCTGCCGTGCTGTGTGGAACAACTTGAGTGTGTATCGACCAATATTGACGTCGTAAACATCAAAACACTCGCAGGTTAACAACGAGTCGTAACTACAGACATATTGTCAATACTAATCCAATCCTACACAATACTGAAGTGCTACCAGAGGAGAGGTTGCAATTTTTATGTTTTAAAACCTTCCAATTCTCTCAGAAATGTACGCTTTGGTGGTACTTTCGAGTTTTTTTTTTAATATTTAACCTAGATAACATTGAGATTCGTCACCTGCTGGTAAGTGGTCACCGTCACCTATGGACGTTTGCAACATCGGAGGAGTGGTTAAAGTTTTGCCGGGTTTATAGTTATCCATTGAAGTACCTACTACTGCACCTCGCGGCAAAAAAATTACGGTGATACAATAGAAAAATCATTTGATCAAGAGTATTTATTGAATGAAGATTTATTTAAACACTAGCGCGAAACATATTTTCAGCGAGACACATTATATAACTATCAGGCAGAAACATTATATACAACATTGTCAACGTAATGGTGATATTTTATTGACTCATAGTGCATATTTACAAAGAGTATTCTGTAATATACCATATATACATACGAGGACATTGGTGCCGACTCCTGGAGACGCCCAAGTTTTCATTTCGCTCCTCTAAACCTATTACTTATTACATCGACGCAAGGACACGAAGTGCCCATTGACAAATAATATTAGAAGTACGAATTGCCAGTACTGCGCTTGCCAGGATAATGTTGTTTTTTTTTCTACTATTACAATTGTGTTCGATTAGTATTTGCCATGTATTTGAGAGTTACAAGTGTCAAGATTATTTCAGTCACGGAAATGCTGTTCGCATGTCGCGCCGGAAGCATGTTTCAGTTTCAGTGCAACTGACGGCATGGTGAGTAATGCGCAGATTTATATTTTTCGTCACACGGACTAAATTAGAAAACTGTACGGCACATCACGCTTTTCATGGAAGTTAATCATATTATAACAGCGATAGTTTAATATAATGTTGGTATGTAACTTCACGCCAGTAATCCCCGAAAGGATAGGCAGAGGAGTATAGTATACATCCACGTTTGAACAGTTACGTTTAAGTCCCACAACGGAATAGGTGGTTAGCCTATTGCCACACAACGGTCTCCACAGATCAAGACTCCGAGTGCCTACTAAACATTTCTTCTACAAATTCTAATTTAGAAAATCCAATATTACCCGACTCGGGATTCGAATCCAGGACCTCTCGATCAGCAGTCGCGCTTGACCAATGGGGCATGTACTCGTATAATGTTCGTATATCATTGATTAAAAACGTAATGTAACATCACGCCTGTATTTATTCGAAGGGATAGGTAGAGGAGTGTAGTATACTTTCTAGTTTTACCAGTTACGTTTACGTCCCGCCGAAATTAGCCGCGCTTGAAAACATTTGACCGACAACACAGACAAGTAATGAAATTAAACATTCCACGCGATATCTTGAAACTATCCCTTCCAGTGTCCATATCCGTGAGAATGCTGCTTTGTGACAAATTACGTGTTGGTAGTGGTGTTTTGCATATTGTTTGCCTGCGCATGTGCAGTTTGTGGTAGTCTGACGGCACATACTGCGTGAAGGATACATAATCATATTTCGTATATCGGGAAAAAAATTGCAAAATAAGTTTTCTTCACTAGTACATACATCATGTTTATATTTAAAAAGGTATGAAGTTTTACATTGACACTTTCTTCGTAGGTTCCAAAGTTCCCAGGTATATCTTTGATCCTGACTAGATTCCAAGTCAGTTTGCTTAAATATAGGTTGCGATGTTATTACAATAAATTCAGATCACTATCAGGAAGACACGCCAAAATGTTACAAATTAGTCTTATTTACAATAGTTACGATTTCTACTTAGTACGAGTACCATCCATCAATTATGCTTAATGAGACACAAATGACGCTTAATCGAAAACCCTAATTGAATTGATCAAATTTATCTTTGGACAATACGTTGTAATCATAATATTATAATAATAAGCAATTAGCAAAATACTTCTTCAAATATAGTTGATACGTTGCGTTAATAAAAAGTTCCTTCGAGACAGTTCCCTTGATGTTGTACTCGTAAATGACTATAGGCGACGGGGACCACATGCGACTACAACGGGTGGGCCATCTACCTAATAGTCATGGCTTTTAATATAAAGTGAAAACATAAGAATGTTATGCAGTTTAAGAGGCTGCTGAGCACTTTAAGCAATAACACGAATAACACTAAAGATTTAAGCACTAACAGAATTGCATGAGGCTTTTCCTGCCATATTGATCAACCGGCAACCTTTTACATAATTTGTAATTAGCTTTTCACCCACACTCAATTCTGTATATGTACATACGAATATGTCTGTGAACACATATATATGGTAACTATCAGACCATTACATTTATGTTTCACTGTTGGAAATAGTATGATTGATGCAAAGGGTTTCAGTCAATGTTTATCGGCTCAGTAGCACAGAAAGGGTTATGTAAATTTGCTTCTGTCAGCCGTCTATAGCGGAACGTCTTTGACCCACCTAGTAACTCCCCAATCAAAATATTAAAGTCAGATACTATCTACCTGTTGAGGGGATTCGTATGACCTCTTGAGAACATCATGCTCGTGGCAGTGTCCCGCGTACATACATATATGCGAACGGTTTATATATCTATTCGTACAACTGATGCATTTAGACCGATTGTCTTCTTGTTGTATCAGTTATACAAGCTTGTTGTGACAGCTGTTGTATCAATTATAGTAAGCTTTTAACTCGCGTGTCAGTTAAGAGGCCTACGCATTGCTCATGTTTAAATGTTAACACAAGCGTTGAGTTGTAACGTAATTACAAGTAGGGTATATTTATTGGAACTAACACTTGCAAATATAAACTAGATGAAGTCTCACAATGGTATTAATAGAGTTTGCATCAGCCGTCTCAGTCTTTATATACTTATATAATATGATTATAAAACAATAACATAATAATTACTCTTAATTGCCCATTGGTCCAGTGGTTGCATGCGCGACTGCTGATCGAGAGGTCCTGAGATCGATTCGGTTTCGATACTTTTCTATTTTGCTAACTTAGATGTTCTAGTAATGGTTCAGAGTCTGGAACTGTGCCGGTGTACGGCAATGAGCTTACTACGTCCATAAGTTACACCAGGTAACATAAATGTAACTGCTGAAACGTGAAAGTGTATTCGGTGTACGGTTCTCCTCTGCTGACCCCTTCGGGGATTAAAGGCGTGATGTCACGTTTTCACGCGTGAATAAACAATAATAAATTATAGCTATAAGGTTAATGCTAACTTTCGGATATACAAAAACAAATAAAGTTCTAACGTGTACGCGAGATAAAACCTGTATAATCAATGTCACTATTTTTTCTAAAGCTGTATCGGAGCCTAATATGCATTCCATTACGTCAATAGTAACCGTAACAATGAACAACATCGGCGTGAACAAAACAGTCTCACAAACATCAAATCGGTGGAGTTGAAGAGAGATTCGACGTAACTGAAACGAGATAAATGATTCGCCGATCAGTGAGTCACATCCCGTGACGAAAGCGTGTTTATTTTATGCTTCGGTCTTTTTAAATACAGCGTAAAGAAGCGAGGTGATGTGACATGAATAGAACAATAATAATATACAAGTTTGGCGGCGCGCCACTTTAATAGCTGCAGCCGTGACACGCGTTGACTCCAATATAGACACTAACAAAGGCGGTGCCATGCCAGCTGTCCGGACGCCGTAGATTCACTAAATCATGATACGAGTACCTTTTAACATCGCTAAACATATTTTTTTCATTGTACTCTTAACATGTTTGAATTTCATCTCGGAATTTACAGTTTTGTTTTCGTGTCAATACACAGTTTTTGTCTATGTGTATCTGTTATGAGTGGTGATGATATTTGTACCTTGTGTATGGACGGAATATTCTAGATTTTATTTTAAGGTCTCCGAAATTGGTGTACATGTGAAGGGAGTGATGTATTTAAAAGACGCATGGCAGACCTGTAATTTTTGCCACTCGGTGCTTTCTGTATACCGTTAACAGAACTTGGCGTGGAGATATTTATATATATATACACACATATATGTATATATGGATGTCTGATTTTAAGATGCTTAACAGGCGATGCTCATGGGCTTCCTGCATAAACTGAAGCAACATATCTGGAATTTTGAGAATCACTTTTTATCTCCGCTAGACACCTGTTGGTTTCGTTTTTTATTATTATAACATCGATGTTAAGTGGAGTCCAGGAACATGCTCTATTTACATCTAAATGTGTAGAGTTCATGGGACGAAGATTATTTCTAACGAGTTTATTTCGCCGTGATGAGCGAAATTTATAATTAAGTCGGTAAGTTATTCCCTGGATTCTAATAAGCAATCCGATCTTTACGGAATGAACATGTGCCAATGAGGAACCGTTTTGTAATTAACTGCGTGTAAATTCTCCAACCGTATCATGTTTTCCTGTGATCTTCAACGTGGAAGATATTAGATAAATATTCATGTAAAACTATATATAACATATCCAAGAAGCATTTAGGCCGGCAACACATTGGCAACTCTTTTGGTGTTGACATTTCTATAGGCGACTGTGACATTGTCCAAGTGAAACGTTTATCTGTTTGTTTATTTAATGAATTTTTCTTTCAATATTTGAAACTCTGTCACCAAATACCGTTATAGGCCATTTCCCTCAAGGTAAATCACGGTTGGTGGACATATCTGGAGTCATTAGCATATAGATGACCTGTGAAACTACCAAAGTTATGTCACGTAACAAACGACGCCACTTTTAAGCAGAAATTTAATTTAAACATATGCGGGCTTTTC
This sequence comes from Elbella merops, assembly GCA_018244855.1. NCBI lineage: Eukaryota > Metazoa > Arthropoda > Insecta > Lepidoptera > Hesperiidae > Elbella > Elbella merops. Next base: position 12,011 of record DWMG01002380.1, read on the forward strand.
ACGAAAACTTACGAATTATCTAAGGCTTAGAGCCGACTTCAAGTGACCTTATGCAGAATACAAGTTTTCTGAAATGTTGAAGTACCGCGAAGTGCCCACGATTCGAATTATGCTTTCAATTCAACGTCATGCATATTAGGAATATTATCCAACCGTGAAACACAATTTTGATATGTTTTACGGTTTTGGAAATAGAGTTTCAAAAGTAAACGGAAAACACATCGCTGACTTCGTTGCTTTAGTTAGATGTACGAACGAGTTTCCCAAGTCCTAAGCCAAGTATGAACAACAACACGCTAAACTTTTTCCTCTCAGAATGAAGAGATGACGTCGCGTGTAAAGCCGTCTCATGAGCTTACTTAGTTTATATTATCATTTCGAAGTTCCTCCAGTCATACTCCTATGAATTGGAATTTGCTAGATCTTATGTATCTTCAGAGATGTTTTTAATATAAATCATAACATTTACACCTGTATTTTCTTAAAGCGGTAGACAGAGTGTAGTACCTACTTCCACGTTTACGTTTTCAAAGCATAGGGGGTGAGCCGATTGTCTACCAAATAATACGCTCGTGTTATAACAATTACGGGAGAGAACCGTTCCCAGCATTGGGATGTGGAAAGGGCTACAGCTACGGTAGCTTACATATACATATGTAGCTGTATACATAAAACAAGCTGAATCAAGATTATGTAAGTTGCATAGCAAATAAACAAAAAACATTATTTTAGTATCTTTGTTTCTCCGCAAATAAATTTATTAATTTAAATGCATTTATAAAGGCTTGAGTCATTACTATGTAACGTACAGTACTGGAATCCTTAACATTTTTTTATACATTCTGCATAATACCGTCATAGCTACACATAATTTCGCAACGGTTACAGTTATATAAAAATCTACATCTTCGTATCCAACATCTTAAACAGATGCACGATGTTATACTTAATGCATATAGAATTCTATTAACGAATGTTTCATAAATGTGTTATGTTCATAACCAATTTTGTTATTGTCTATGACAAATTTAAGTAAGGGTAAGGGGTCCAAACCACCATCTCAGGAGCTCAAACCAACCTCACCTGCACCTCACCTCACCTGCACCTCACCTGCACCTTGCTATAACAGACGAGGCTCTGGCGACCGGCTAATTGCGGTATAGCGCAGCCTAAATATGCACGGCTAAATGCCCTGGTCGCCGACCGGCAGCAGTGTCGGCGGTGCGAAAAGCTGTGCCCTGCAATCTCCAACCCGCATGGCCAGCGTGGAGATTACGGGCACAAACCCCCTTTCGGGGAAGCCTATGTCCAGCAGTGGACTGAGATAGGCTGATGATG